>JAQFYB010000824.1:0-42919 GCA_034694085.1 Pogonognathellus longicornis
CCCAGCCAAGAGTCTGGTTGGGGATGGGTTGGGTTGGGTTGGGCTGGGGAAATGGTTGGGATGGTCCCACCTATGCTCCACTCCCCTCTCCTACTTATGAAATATTATTACTTTATTACTATTGTCTCTCTTTATATTTAAGTACTGTACACCAAGGCTGTATCTAGCGGCAGGGCACTAGGGCACGTGCCCTAAGCGAAATACCAAGAAATAAAGTTATTTTGCCAAAAAAGTGTCCTAAATCGCAAAAATTTTCGCGCTCTTAGCGAAATCGATGATTTTTAGGGTGTTTTTCTCAATTTACCTCAATTTTTTCGCGCTTCGCGCGTAAATTGTCATTTCTATAACAATTTTGACCTTGGTGCCCCCACCGAAACGAAATCCTAGATACGGCCTTGCTGTACACACTTCCTATACTTCCACCACTTTCTGTTTGCCAACAACTCCGTTTTTCTTGTCTTTCCATTTCCCCACTTTCAGTTCCACTACAACAACCCTAACGCTACTTTCCCTTGAAGGTTTTTATGTTTTGGGTGTAGGATAGTGCAGATGATATGCATGCATGTGTCGGAATATCTTAATAATGTGCATAACGTATTATGTAGCTTGCTTTTGCATTTTGCATTAGTTTTGCAAAGTAATTGCAATGTTTGAAAGTAAGTATTCAATCATGGCACAGTGCAGTGTACACTTACACTACTCGTGCTTCTTGTTTTGTTCAGTGACGCGATTTTTGTTTGTTTGCCGTTTGTGTGTCTGCGCTGCAAAATGTAAAATGTAGTGGCACTACAGCACATTCACATAGCGGGTTCCTTGTTTGTTTGTTTGTTGTAGTGCAGTGCAAGTAATATGACGCACTTTTACTTTTTGCTCTTCCTACTTCACTCGCGTCACTCACAGCACATCAAAGTCACTTAAAACGCTTTCTCCCTCCCCACCCCCACACCCCACCCCCACCTCTACTCCAACCCATCCTCCACCCATTCCATAATAATATACTTCAAAAACAAACAAGAGAGTAACGCATAGGAAAGTGTGGGCTTGAAAGCGTTTGAAGAAGACAGACAGAAAGAGAGCGGCTTGGCAGGGACGCTCAAAAGGAAATCTCGACATTCCTTTGCTTTGGCATTAAGCAGAACTGGAAATATCATCCTCATCAACATCGCCATAGTCATCCTATAAAACTAATCTCCCTTGCTCTCTACGTGCACTACGGAATAATGCAGCATTACAGCACACATATATTCATAATAACAGCAATAGAATAAAAGAGTGGGTTCTTCTCAAACATTTGCGTGTCTCTCGTAGGAAGATAGTGGAGTGGAATACACGAATCTCCTTTGACCTTTTATTATCATCCCAGTCAGTCCCAATCCCAATCCCCCGTCCAACCATTCAATTCCCAACAGTTCTGTCATTCATTCCTTCCCTTCCCCTCTTCCCCCCGTGTTCCCTTCTCCGACAGACAGACACACATTCGTCTCATCTACAACTGAACCAGACTGTGCTGGCATTACTGGCATATATATTTATCTCAATCGGGACACTCTCCACTCGGCATTGCTTACGCCACACACTCTCCAGAGTGAATGACTTCATGTTATTGATAACAATCTCCAGATTCTCTAGTCAGACCTTTCGCTTCGTGCCTTATAGCCATAGCCCTTCCTTCTATTATTTCTATGTCCCCTATATCCGCAGAGCGGCTAACATTTGCAAATGGATTTACCTGTTCAGTGCTTGTAAAAGGCCACACACTCACACGCAACGGAAAGGAAGGAGTGCCAGGCTGGAAAAGCACAACTCTCGTCAATAACAACTTTCTGCCTGACTTTCACTCAAATCCCTGCGAAAGAACAACGAAGCACAGCAAAAGCCAAGCTCAAGTAATTTCTATTTCCACTGCGACAACAACGTCCTTCCAGTCTCCCACTCGCTTCTTCTTCCTCTTACTCTCCAGACTTAAGAACACCAAGAGATTTTAGGATTAAAAGAGAATCCTGTGACGACTTTCACTAACACTCTCCTGTCTCTGGTGTTCAAAGACACCCAAACTACTTCTCCACCTCCGTTTTCCAATTACCAACGTCCTCAGTCCATTTTCCTCCCTCCCTTCTCCACCCTCCCCCTTTCTTACTCCAATTATTAACACGACGACAATGGAACGCAGTGAGCATTGTATAGCATGCATTTATGACAACAAGAGCATTCTTGTAGACACTTAAGTGCATAATGAGGATACGTTCTACCCCATCTCAAGTTATTAAAGTGTCTAAATTCATATCAGCATTGCAAAATAACATTCCGTTTTCCACAAACTGACACTAAATCGTCTATATTTCGTAAAAACTGCCATTGAGTAAAGGATTTTATGGAGTTTATGTTTGGAGCAGTTGATGCAGACTACAACAGACACTCGACTGTACACATACAAGCACATTACATTCATGAACATGGTGCTGAGTATGAGTTGATAAATAAAGAGGCAATCCCTGTGTTCTTCAACCGGAATTGCATGTAAAAGAAGAAATTCGCCATTGCGGCTGAGTGCGGCAGACAAGTGGGTTAAAAGACTAAGTTGAATTTCCCGTCTCCCTTTTATTTCAACTTTTACCCCGCACCCTCCACACCCAACACCGGAACACCCAACACTTTCCTCATCCCACTTTTCTTCTCCTTGACTTAGTTTCAGTTGTACTCTTACTCCACCAAATTGAGGTGTTGGTTGGTGCTACGGCCTTAGTACAATTCTGCTATTATTACAAATTCTCTTTTCGATCTTCTTCTTGTTCTTCTTCGTGTTCATGGCCCAATTTTGCTACTCGTTAAGATTGAGAAGTGATTTTTGTATTTGGAAGGTTGGATGGACTAAAAGGTTAGTTGGCTACAATTTAGACTGAGGAAGGGCAGGAGACGATGGAAGAAAAAAGCTTAAAGAGCGTTGTTTGTGTCCGTGGTTGGTTTTGGATTGGAAGGTCGGAAGGATGAATGGAGTGGAGAGGAAGTGAGATTCTGTTTCCTTTTGGTTCCGTTGGCGTTAGCAGCTCGTGAGGAGACGGTGAGAAGATAGCGGGCAACATCGGACTGGAATGTCAATTACAATGTGGATGTAGCGGGTGTTTGACTACGAGGCGCGTGGTAGCTCCAGTTCTGGTTATGTTATTATACAAAGATAAGACAGGAAGAGCCCCTTTCTTTTACACCGTTTTGATGCACGTTGATGTTATTTGGAGAATCCTGTATTTGTACTCAACTACATAATTTAAAGGTTAGTCAAATAGTGAATTCAATTCAAATCACGTCGGTCCCCCATAAAAATCCCAGAGAAGATCCGAGACTCAAGACTCAACTCAACCAACAGCCAGCAACTAGAAACTTCCATCTCCACTCAGCTCAACTAAGCTGCAACACTATCACATTACACAATCCACTATCAACTATGCGGAGCATATCATTATACACTAAAATAGACTCCTGTATATCTGTAGCCACCACCCGCTAATAAATATATCCACCGCACCATACACCATAGAAGGCCATTGAAGACTCCAGAATATTACACTCAAATGCGATTAAATTAAGCGTCCGTAGCAGATTTTCCGGAAAGTTTCTCATTGTACAATGCAAGCCTTATGTAACACTGACAACTCTCTTTACAATCAAATAATACACTTCAGCACCAACCAACGCTCTCCTTCACTCATTCAATATACGCAGTCAATATACAAATCCCGAAATAGCAAGAACGACTAATTCTCCTTCTCGGAAGCATCACTGTAGCATTACTGTAGCATCGTTGTAGCATCACTGAAGCATTACTACTTATGTATTTGTGTATATAATATAGGAGAAGAGTGTGGTGGTCGCAAGGCAAGTTTGTGATGTCACTCTCTGGTGTCCTGCCGTGTTCTCCCTCCTCTCCGCCTCATTCTTCACCATCTCTTCTATTTCCCTTCTTCTTTTGCCAATTACAAACTACACTTACATTCCTACACTACTACTATAAACAATGCACTGGCACTTGGCGCTATAATAATTGATGTTGCCTGCATATATCTTTACCTTTAGAAGCCATTACATTAGAAATTTATCCATCCATTCGCTTTCTCTTCCTTCGCCAGTTTCGTTGTGGATGCTTATTTTCTATTTTGCGATAATATACAGACTGAATAGGACGCTGTTGAAGAGAAAGGAAGCATTTTGTCTGTTTTTGTCTGCCTTCCAGGGATTTCCAACTTAAAAGGCTCTTAAACACGTCTTGTCCCTCTTTAACTAATTTCAGCTGACGAGACTTCACTTGCAAAAACACTCAACTCCAAAAACTCTGCTTTCCTTTGTCTCTGACTCTCACTCGCTCTATTACTCTTCTAATACTTTTACAGAGCTTTGACTAGAAAGCAGATACACAATACCCGTCACCCGCTCACCCGCTTTGCCAGTATTAAGCCGTATTCGCCGTCTCTGTCCCCCCTTTGCTCTGATACTGTCGCTAATGCCTATACTTTTCTATTATTTTATTATTGTGAATGTAAATAGTTGATGTAAAGTAAAACTAAGTTATACTACCCATCATGTCTCATTATCAAATGATTGTATCTTCTGTAACTACAAACTCCTTTTCTTTTCCCTACATCTTTAACAGAAATGCAAATGCAGATCAAATCTTTCTCCCATGCAATTTACTTATTTTAGTTATAGGAGGAGTAAAACTTTGGAAAATTTCAGGCAAGCAAAGCACTTTTGCAAAGGATGAGAATTGCTTATTTTTCATTCGTGTATTTTGTTTGTATTGTTTTGAGTTTTTGTTGGAACTGGCGTGGCGTGGTTGACTGATTGAGTGAGCTGGGATGGAAATATAAATAAATAATGCGCTACTGATCCTTCTGTACATTTTTTCTTACCATGACTTTAGTTCCATTTTTGTCTTGAACGCAGAATATTTTTCTTTGGTGGAGCCCATTATCGCAAGTATGCGAACAAGGTGTCCACTCTCCGACTTGCCAACTGCAACGCAAACATAAATAAAAGAAACAATACAAAATATGCCCCAACAGATGCACATTCATCAAAAACAAAAACTTTCGCTGCTGTGTGAAAACTGACGTTGAATCAATATTTAAATTAAAAAATGACAAATCGAAATAGAGTCACATGAGACTGCATGAATAATGACAATAGTAAAGCGAAAAAAACATTTTTTACAACAGTCTCATCTGCCAGGCCTGAACATCAATGATGATACAGTATTTAAAAAACAAAAAATATGCCAAATCATGCGTTCAGGCGATCGGATGTTTCTGACATCTGATTGCATTGTATCTTCAGTCCTTGAGCCGAACGATCAAGAATTATTATTATTAACTAATCTCAATATTGCATTTTCCCGAGCTGAATTATTCAGTTTAAATTAACCTTTAAGAAGATTGATCATTGCGAGTTACTTTTACAATATATTCATGCGATGCATACACATTTATTGCAAAAAATTTCATTAAAATCAAATTAAAGTCAAAATTTGAGAAAAAGTTAAAATCGTTTACGCAATTCTTTAATGAGAAAATGTTTTTGTAGGAAAGTCATTGTTTCAAGAAGACGAATGCATGAAAAGTTAGGTGGTTAAGGTTAACGAAGAAAGATTCCCCAAGTATAGTTCATTACGTCATAGTTTTAATAGTGAAACCTTTTCATGTTTTGTGTGCTTATTTGCCTTTTCCTTTAAAGCCATAATATTATAGTCTCATTTCATTACTCATTATAGTATGACTTTTAAAAGTAGGCCGAAAACAAATATGCGAAGTTAGCTGGCGGGGGTGTTGTCAAGGATTAAAATAAAAATTAAGTAACTAACTAAATTGTTAATTATCTTAATTATCTAACCCTTCAGATTACCAAAGTGGGAATTCACAGTGTTTTCGGCCTACTTTTAAAAGTCATACTATAATTACAGTGAGTATATTATGGCATTAATGACCAATAAAAAAAATCCACTCGTTGCAGGGTTGCAGACGATTTGAGTTTATATTTCCATTCCAAAACTCCAAAAGTATTTTTTTAAAGCTGCAAATGAACTGTTTTTTATGAAGTATTGGTCAAATATTTTGATTGTATACATAAACATTTAAATTAAATCACTCTCACAGAATCGTGATTGATAAAATGTGGAATTTGTACGTTACATGTTTTGCTCGTGTGATATTTTTGAATCATACTTTCAATTTTCATCCGATTGTTTTCACAATACGGACAGTAGTATCACCACAAGTTATTATTTATAAAACTTAGAATTTTTTTCTAAAATGGATTCTTTAGAACATTTTGACATAATTTTTGGCAATTTTTGGCGCACTTTAATGCAAGCAGCTCATTTTTCTGAAAAGTGAGCTTTTTCTCTTCATATTGAGACTCACATTTTAGAGTATATTATGCAAAATTGTCTTTCTTTCTTAAAGTTTGTGAATGAAATGGATGTAATTAATTGTGCTCTTTCTATTTTGAAGTAAGAAGCATATTTATTTCTCAGAAAGGGCCTCCTAATATTCAAACAAGCTTTGGAACCATCTTTAAAGGACTCATTAGCTTTGAGACTCAATATTATGGTTACTTTTCAGCGTATTGAATTAATTTTTTGGTGCAAATAAGTCTGTATACATCTCATGAACATGCTGAAAAAATTATGATTAATGTCCTTAAAGTTTAATTTAAACTGAATACTAAGCTCGTGGAAATACACTGTCTAATTGCTAGTCTAGTATGTAGTATTTTATCTAATTGGATAGAAATATAGAAATAAAGAAAACAGAGCTCACTCAGGTTCACAGGGTTTGCTGTTACAGGGCTGAAAGGTGCGGTAGGGCTTCTGTGAGGAATTGCATAAGAACTGATCAACCTTGCCCTTTGACAAACTGTTTCTGCAAATTACGTCCACCGGGCGCTGACCTGAAATCACATGACATGACAAAGGGTAAATAAATAAATGCACCACAAATTGCATCAAACAACTCCTGATGTATCTCTGACGAGGAACACGACTTTGTTGTTATCCCACTTTCTCTTTTCTTTTCTTCTTGGGACTTGTTCTTCTAACTCTTTTCTTGTTTGTTCGTATTTCATTCATGTCCTTTGTCACTTTGTTTTTTATAAAAGTCTAGATTTTAGAAGTAAATGAAATAAAAAGGCATAACACGACATACAAGAATACAAGAATGCGAGAACATCGTCGGGTCGGGCAGCGGAAGTAGCGAATTTAGTATTTGAGAAGCATTGAACAATTGTTTCAGTCGATTGCTTGACTTGAATCGAAACGACGTGAGCTATTTACTTTTTTATTTCTTTGACAATTTAAGGCTAGAAGGCGGTAGACTCATGGTCGTCATTTTTTGTGTGGGCATAATATCTATGGGTACTTTGCTGTAAGTGAGGAAAAGTAGGGAAGAATTTGAGAGGAGACTGGAGAAAAACGGGTTGGGACGGCTATTTACATTTACAAGACATACCTCCGCCACAGTTGGCACTGCAAGGTCCAGTGGGAATAATTTCCCATAGATAAATGGGGGTGGTACAAGAAGAGCCATTTCCTCCACACACTCCACACTCGTCCACTTTTTTGGGTGACCCGATTTTTAGATCACAGCCCACGGACTAAATAAACAAAATCCAGCCAAATCAATAAATGATTTTGTGTATTATTATTTCTTTGACTTATGTCTCACGGGCCTCCTCTTCGCGTGCTCTCTTTCAATCCTCTTTTTCAAACTACAACACTACAACTTTTATTACCAAACCCAAAACCTCGCCGTTTCTTTGCCATCTGTTTGTCTGCCCGAGTTTTTTCGCGTCGTAGCAACTCCAACTCAATACTCAACAACAAGCCTCTTCAACGTACTTTTAAACCAAGCAACCCATTTACCTTTACCCGTAGCCCGGGTCTCTCGGTCTCTGGCAGAATACTCCCCGACATGGTTTTGAGTTATTTATTATTTTATTCACGATATGATATGAAATAGGATATTGTTATTATTTTCGGTGCTCTCCCACACCACTGCACTCTCTCTCTCTGCAAAACACGTGTATCCTCTCCCTGTCTCTTTTGTGTGTATGCGAGTATCTTTGGGACTCGGGAAAGTTAGGAATAAAAAGACACAAGGGAGACGGACAATAACAATGGAATGACAATACAACAAAAAACAGACGAATAAACACATTTGATATTATTAGCAAACACAAGAAAGTAAGGAAGAGTTAAAGCTATTTCACGAACTATTATTGACAACTTTGAGAAGTTGGGTCCTCCGACTCTGACATTATTTCAACTCCACTAATATTCAGAATACATTCAGAGAATGTCGAGGAGGAACGTGAAGAGGAGGGCAGGGGAAAAAGCAAAACTTTTCGGGACACGACACGCCATGTCTCACTCTCACGTAGAACAAATAGAATTTATTTGATCCTTTTAAAACTACACATCAACACGAGACATTTACACGCTACATTTACATGGACGCGGATATTTTACAAATATATTCAGGTTTTCTTCCTATTTCTATTTCCTATAAAGATATCCGTCTACCTACCAGGCGCAGGATGAATGGAATACTCGACAGAAAAAGTTTAATAGAAGTAGCATGGACATAAATGAAAGTCTTTCGATCCCTGGAAAACGTCGATTTATTTATTACCACCACCAACCGCCACACTACATCTCACTTTCTCAATCCACTCTCTCATTTCTCATAGAAAAAATTTCCCTTCGCAGTCTGCAAATCAAATCACATATATCGAATTTGCAATTCATCCATCTCATCTCCTCCAACACTCTTTCCACCTAAAGGCTCTCCGGCTATCTTTATCAAAGAAACCAAACTCACAACAGAACACTTCTTTTCTAGATTTCTCACTTTTCCCGTTCTTTTTTCTTTTCCCAACTTCCAGCTCCAGGCCAACCTCGTCTTTCTCTTCCCCAACTCTCTACTCTCAACTCCAATACAAAAATAGAATCTCTCCTTTTTTCTTTCTGTGCACCACAACTTCGTCTGGCAACTTTCTCTTCCGACTTGGAACAACCGCAGAGTTTTATTCACTTTGCGTGTTGTAGTTGTAGCTCCACAGTTGAGACTGCTAACATGAAAACAAAGGAAAAGTGTCGCAGTTAGTTGGCAATTACTTGAGTGGCCGGGTTCTTTAATTCTAATTGGCCAACTTTGATGAAGGAATTTCAGACTGACATTAAAAGCAAATCCTTCCTTTGTGTCTGGCTAACACAATAATGTAAAGTAAGTAATTGTCGCTATCGTTGTAGAGTGGTGGTCGTGAAAAGAGACAGAGAGAGAGTAACAAATAAAGCAAGTGGAGTATTAGCATCTGTCTGATCAAATACAAACGCAACTATAAATCTAGTCTCTTCCGACTCTTCCGACACACCACTCTCCCAGTCCTTTCTTTCTCCCGCTACTTCCACACTATCCACACCACACCAAAATTGAACACTAGGTAGGCAACACACAAGGCATATTTAACCAACCCGTGTAGTGTAGCCGTGTGCAAAGACAACCTCACAAAGGCTTAAGGCTCCTCTGCAGATGTGGAGACGTGGAGATGTGGCACCGTGAATGAATAGCGTGCTATAACCCCACTTTGATATCGAAATGGTAATGCAGTGTGCGACCCGGCAGTTGACATGGAACGAGAACTCCACTCCAAACGCGTCCGTAAATCTTTTGGCAGAAGGAACTCGGAAAAGACTGCCATGTCGCTCTCCTCTCCATAATGTGCCTGTCCATATGCTCCTCTTCTTCTTCGCCCTTCCTCCTCCTCCGTCCTCCACTTCCACCGACACAATATTTATGCACAGATGCCTTTTGCATTTATTATTTCCTGTTCTTTGGCTCAGTCCTACATCATCTCTTCTCTTCCTCACACTTTCTGCCTCCATTGTAGCACCTACCTCTAATTCTGCACAAACAAATACCGCAACCAAGTGCTCATACCCCTTGTCTTCCCTTCCCCTCCACCTCCTTCCTAGTATTCTCCCTAGACCTACAACAAAATCTGCCTTGGAAATTATGATCCATCCTGCTCCTCCACAATGTAGCCCACTCTAATTTCCATAACATTTACATCGTGTCCTCCCTCATTATCATCTCCTACTTTCAAAATTCGCAATGGTGGCAATAATAGCAACAACTGCATGACAATTAGTGAGCCGCTGCTGCATTTCATTATTGCATTGACTTGTTCATTCATTCGTTTTTCTGGATGGTCTATGTTCTATGTTAAGGGGAGAGAGAGAGTCACAGCGATGGCGTAATGGTATGGTGCAGTATCTCTATGTCCTCGAAATAGATTGGAAAATGTAAATGTAATTGGTTTGATAAAAGTGAAATATATGAAGTGGAAAAGGTTGAAAAGGGAACAGTAATTACCTCACACTTGCCCTCGATACAAACATGGAGTGATCCGGATTTGCAGCGAGTGCCATCCCGAATTTTGGGTGATTTTTTGGCATAGACATCCGAACCAACCACTTGGCATATGAGAGTACATGGCTTCTCCGGGTCTTCGATGGCCTCCCAGTATCTTTTCCCTTCAAAATTATTTGCTTTGCATTGCTCGCTGCGGTAGTCACGGAATTCGGAGCACGGCTATTACAAATATTATTGTTATCAAAGTTTATCATCAATGAGAATTGAGAGAGAATGGGACATGGACGTGAATGAAAACGAAAACATCAACCAACACCAACAAAGCTACAGGCTACAACCAATGCATGACAACACAAAAAGAGAAAAAGCGCTAATAAAATATACTCAATAGTAAAGGCGAGATTTTCATCGTCGTGTCGTGTGTTGCGTCTGTGTGGTGTATTTTTGCACTTGTGCTGGAAATGATTCCAGGCTTGGGACTGGAACCTTTTTACTTTCACAATGAAAGAGCGAGCTGATAAACGGCCTTTACGCGGAATGTAGTGTGCTTTCATAAAAATATAATAAAAGTTATTTAAGGCAAAAGGCGAAAATGGGAATTGATGTTTACAAGTTGAGTACATGCATTTACATAACACGCCACGCCAGACGCCAACAACAAACGAATAACGAAGCCACCAGGCAAGGCAGGCAGTTGCTGAAAAGTGAGCTGAATTCTTGTTCTGCCAAATGAAGGTCTCGTTGCCGTTGCTGGTGTTTGGGTGTTGGAAAACTGGAAGGGATTATAAACAACTAATAATAACACGTTAGCATTTAACTTTAACATTCGTTGCTCGTTTTATTTTGGAATGGTCGTGAAACGCTTCGCCAACAACCAACAACACAACACACGGGACAATGAAAACACGCTCCAGTTCTCCAGTCGTATCACCTCGTAACATAATTTATTCAAAACTCTAACAAACAACACACGAAACATTACACACCTCTCACCAGCACACCACACCACCATGCATTACAATACAACTACAACCAACAAACAAACATTAAAATATTCTTCTTTCCAGCAACGTCTTTTCCTTCCTTTGTCCTTTCCTCCTCCGTCTCGGCCTTTTCTTCACGACATACTCTCCAATTTTCTCACTTTCTCACCTACAAAATCTACCTCCACATTTTCTATTGAAGCCCGACAAACAACTCTACAAGGCTGAAGCCACTAAGCCACCCAACCAACTAATAAAACAGAATGCATTCATAATTTACAAAACAGAGTTATTGTTAGTCAAGGTAAACACATCCTGGGATTGGTTTTTGGGCTACTTACTTAGGTGTGTAACTTCATTGAGGCAACTTAAATGTTAAAGAGCAGAAATTATTCAAACGATGAACGAATGAACGACAAACGAAATGCCTTTTCATTCTATCTGAACTTTCGACAAACAAGTTGTGTAACTTTGTTTCCATCTACAACACAATACAGCTACATGTTACATAAGTAGGTGACAACCCAGGTCTATTTCTGATGACCACACAGTCCATACAAAAAGAATTCATTAATTATGAATAGCAACTGGAATTATAGCGAAAGAGCCAAGCCTTTACATGCTCCAGGCAAATATTGCAAATGAATGGACAAGAATAAAGAATAGTAAAAATTGAGAAAAGACAGACAAGATTTTGTAGGGCATTTACCTGCATATTGCACATTTTTCTTCGAATGGACACTCCGTGACATCCTCGAGCGGAAATACATTTTCTAAATTGCTGGGTGACCCCTCCGTCGCAGGTTCTGGAACAAGGGCTCCATTCAGACCACACAGACCATTCGTCACCATCAAAATTCGCTCCCGTCGTTTCCATCTGCGTCGTCCCCATCAACCATGAAAAAGAAAATGAAAAATGTTTGCCATAAAATTCATCCTCCTGCCGGATTACTCCAACTTTGTCAATCCACACACAACACACGTAAAAAGCTAAAACATTTTTATACCTTGCTTTCGCTTGAATTGAATCATAATATTATTCGTCTACTCCGAGAAAATGAATGTTTTAGAGTTACATGTTACATCAAGGTGAAGTAAAGTCGCAATTGTAAGGAGTAAAATAAATGGGAAGTCTATCTGTAGTAAAAATGTTGGGGGTAGTAAAAGTAAAATAGAGCTGAGGTGGTCTGGAGGTTTTTGAGATGCATGTTTCAATTTGACTAATAATATGAGAGCCCCTGAGCTGTACTTTAGTATTAGTCTTAGATGGTCTTAGCGACTTGAGCTCACTAAGTTCAGTTTGTATTAGAAAATGAGAAAAGGCAAAGAAGTTTTCATTTGAGAAGAGAGAACAAAATCAGAGGAGAGAAATGAATTCTAAACTTGTCCTTCCTTTTTCCTTCGTGACTCGCTGAGTTGGAAAAAGTTTTTGATAGTTCAGCTTCTGCCAACGACGTATTTAGTAGGGGGTCTCCCACTTCAAACCTCCACCCCAAAACTCTTAAGTCGAAAAGAGGAAATGAAAATACTGATTTATTGTACTACTGTTTTGTGTAAATGTTTCTCAGATCTTTGACAATTTTTGTATGAAACGCTTTTCCTGTTAAAAACAGCGAAAATGAAAAATTGTCACAGAAATGTACCATGTTGCAACGAAAGGGAGCACATTGCATTGGTTGGAAAAAGACATTTTTGCTTAGTAGCCCTTTGATGACGAAGATGTCTACTTTTGAAAAACCCCTGCGAGCTGAGTGCATGGTACGTCCATGAGTAGAGTGCCCGAATAAAAGCAAAAGAAGCGGCTGTGGATCTGGAAGTGGAATAAGTCTTGTTGGCCAATAGAATGCCATTACTCATAAGAAGAACAAGATAAGAAATAAGTCGGGTATTTGTAGGTGAAGCAAAAGCAAAGGAGAGGACTGTGACTCTGAGGCGAAGAAGAGGAGGACACAACGTCACGTCTTGAACAGCACACGGCTCTAAAAACACTCAGACAAATTAAACTTTGAGCTGTTCTTGCAATTCCTCCTCCTCACTTTACCTTCTCATTAAAGATGACAGTCGCCAACAGATAAGTCATTACCATTCCTCATAATATTTCCCCTGCCCCAACCAACCCAACCCGTCTTCCAATTCCAAACACTCCAGGCCAAAGCTGAACACAGCACAACCACACGTCTCAATCTCAACAACCAACTCCCACACAGACACAGCGGACTAAAATAAGCGCATCAACCGAACCACACGTTCGCAGGAGGATTATTACCTTCTTCTGCCTGGCTCATAAAGCACACGCACTAATAATAACATTCCATAACATAATATTCCCATAAAATAATAATTTCAGAATTAAAAAACGCAAATGACCCTCTCCTCCAAAGATAAAAATGCCATGTTCGGAAGACCCATTCAAAAGGCTAATAAAAATTGTCACACAAAATTAATGACACCCATCTTAACGTTCATCTCCTGGTCCATGGAGAAAGTGAGAAATATGGAATTCCAAGAACTTCCTCAACTTCTCCATGCTCCAGAATTACTTACTCCACTTATAAATTGTGTATTTAGAGTTGAGACTTGAAATGAGGCACTGTCTGCTTTTGCTAACAATTTGCTACGTAGTGTGTATTTAGTATTTAGTGCCTATATGGTGCTAAATACCAGGTAACAACATACTCCCGGGTGAAAGCAAAAAAAAGTAAAAAAAATGAACTGCATGTGAATGAAGGCTGAAAAGGTAGAGTGACCTAGAGAAAATGATTGGAGAAATGCGGGTAAAGTATTGAGACGTGATGGTTGTTGTGGTTTTGGGTTGAGATAGCGGCAAGTGAAGTGGATGGACGCGGAAGCCGAATGTTGTGGTGGCGTAATTTTCCCGTATCTCTCGTTCTTCGCCAATCACGATTGCTTTTCCTGCGTTGCGGATTTAAAATATTTTGTGTTTCCTTGAATAAAGTTTTATTTTGAGTGGAGTGCATTTGTTTGTGGGTGAGTGGATCGTAGTTTGGGATCGGGAGGATAATTTGAGAGTGTGGGATCGAAGGTCTTGGCATGTGATGTCCCGTCATCTTAACATCTTCCTCACGTCTTCCTTCGCTCCCACTCCTTCTCCGTCCATTCTCCACTCCAGGACTATCTCAAGGGGATACTGTACCCTTGTTACATAATATGTAGCTAGGCTACATTTAAATATGTAGCCTAGCCACTACAAAATCTGCTATGCACTCTCACATCCACAATAAGCATAGCGAGTTGCAGTTGTTGGAGTAGGACAGGAGGAGCATTTGAGATTTGTAGGGCGATTGATGGAGAAATGTATTTTGTAAACGGGTTGGCGGACTAATCCTTGGATTTGCTCACTCACTCCGTCACTTGTCAACATCTGATGAGAAGCGCCACATCCACGGCACACGGACAGGACATCCACACTTTTCCTCTTTCACAATTAGAGCCACAGCGGCTTTGGTGTTTCCAGCCGCACTCCTCTACCTGACGATAGCCGCCCGTCTCCTACTGCGGTGTGTTTTGGGCTACAGCAGCAGCGTGGCCTACATTTGTTATGCAAATCGATGACTGCTAATGATTTGTATACAACAGAAAAGAACAGCACAGTGCAGTGCCTGTTCCTGTCCTTCCTCTGCCACATACACTGTGCCCCTAAAAGCCAAAACCCCCTTTTCACCACAAAAACTCTTTTAATGCCTACAATAATGCAAATCCTATTTAGAAATACTTCTGTCTTCTAAGGCTATGTCAAGTGTTTTTCTCAATAGCTTTTCCTTGTTGTTGCTGCACTGCACTGCAAGCCAGACTCTTTTTGGAGTAGTGGATGGAGCAAAAGAAAAGCGAAGCATGTCACAGAATAATAAATTATGTAAAACTATTCATGCCACGATGCAAAGAATGAGCGATAAAATAAAAAATTATTTCGTCTCGCTTTGATTATTGGAAACACAAAAGCCATGTCGTCTCCTTCTAGTAGTCAAGTCCTCAAGTCTCCAGTCGTCATCAGGTTATGCTCGGATTATTTTTATTTGTATTATTATTATGTCATGTAATGACAAGACTCGTTTTGGAGTGCATTATTCACAAAAGCAGAACCAGATTCCATAGACACAATAACCACTCAGCATGCATGCAGCCTTAAATGCCTAAAAGGACCAAGGTAAGTAAAGTTCATGTTATGTAGTGCATAGTGCATGTAGAGGACGAAATGGGAAAATGATAAAATAAATTCAAAGGTTGTAAGCGTGTAAGAAGAGATTAGCGGAGTTGCATGTAATGTGTGTTGTAGGTTTTGCGTTGCAGTTGGAGGGAGTGAGCGGAGAGGAGGGAGAGAGTTGAGAAAAGACGGGAGACCGGGAGAAGGAGAGACGAGGACTGGATTCATCTAATGACGACAGAAACATAAAGAATTGCCATTCACACCTTTCTTTGCTAACTTAATGCTCCATTATTTTCTTCCGCCTTCCCGTCCTTCCTTTTCAATCTGATTGTGAGTCGGAGACTGAATGTGAGTCAGGTCGTCTGCTCTTTCTGCGCTAATGTTGTGTGGATGGAGTGCATGTGGAAATGGAAAGAACAAAGTAAAAACAGGCAAAAGAGACAAAAGAGCATTCCCTATGAACTAAATATCCAACATCTCTTACAGGGAGATGGTGTGTTTGTGTGTAGGGGCAGTGCCATAGTTAGAGTGCCATGTTCATTATGCAGACTCAGTCAGACTCCAGAACTAAAATACTCATTCACTCTCTCCAGTCTCAACTCAACTCAACGACTCAGCACCAGCCACCCAACAAAGAGAAGAAAGAGAGGAAGTACACAAACAAAAAGAAAAGAGCAAACTGGAATGTTGGATGTAGTCACTCCGAAGTCCCACTCCCAACTACGTAGCTACAACACACGAGGAAATAAAGAGCCGAGTCTCATGGAGAAAGAAAGAGAAAAAAGAAAGAAACGCATTGCAGGTTCGTTTGGGAAGGGAATGTACGTGGAGGAAGATTTGTGCATGGCATGGTCGTTGTGTCGTGTGTTGTATGTGGTGTGTGGAGATACGGTGTATTGATAGAATGGTGTATGGAGTGTATGGAGTGTATGGAGTGTGTGGAGTGTATGGAGAGTGCATGAGTGTATGTCCATGCCATGGGCAATGGAATTCCAGCCAAGTGCCAAAGTAGCAAATTCTCTGTGAGTCTTTTCTTTGGCTGTTGTGGCTGTGTCTATAAATATCATCCGATCTCCGATGTTGCTGATCTTCCTCCGCTTCTTGCTCTTGTGTTGCACTGTGATGGAGTGAGTGACTGAGTGACGAGGAAGCGGAAGAACTTCTCTCCATCTCCACTCACTCATCCATGTTCTACATTTACTCCTTCCTTTATAGTCGACTACTTGTACTCACTCCCACCCATCCCGTCCCACAAATTTATTTTCACCTCATGAAATGCAAATCCATTTCTCCTCTTTCACATCTTCCACACACTTGGACTTTGTATGCAAATGACGAGTCATTCACTGCAATTCCCCAATCATATCATTCCAATCATCCACACAACACACTATCTTTTTCACTCCAACCATCATTCATACTGTAAATAGCAAGCTATTTATAATACACTCACCATACAACCCACAATCTCTCTAATGTCTTTTCCCACTAAAGACACTATCTGTGTTGGTTGTATATTTTGATGTGCATTTGAGAGGAGTGGAAATAAATTAGAATAAGTTCTTTTTGTTGGCGTGTAGTGTGTGTTGGAAATGTCATTTATGGGAGTTTCATTTTGTTGTGTTTGAGTGGAGTGGATGGTGAGACTGAGACTGTTGAGTGTATTGAATGCAGTGGTTGTCGGGTGACTCACATTTTACAATCGTTGGAACTCACAACCTTACATTACAACACACTCGTGCACTGGCAAAGGAAGACATCAACAAATTTCTGCATACACTAAAAGTGAAATGTGGATTGAGTGGGGAAGTATTGTGTATGGATGGAGGGCGAAGGGAAGGCAAGGGCTGTGAGCCCCGGAGCCCGGAGCAGTGAGTGGCACAGCAGAGCAAGTCATGAAATGCAATGGAACGTTCCCTGGGGCATGCAAAGTACAACTTACGGAACTTTCATGTAGAGTGGTCGCGGTATGGCATGGGAGAATGCTAGTATTAGTAGTGTACAGAATAGTAGTGGTAGTATTTGTAGAAGTGGAACTACAGAAGTCCTCGTGGAAATAACGGGAGCGACCAGTCGGAGTAGAAAGTGACGTAGTGTTTTATATGTTTTTATATGTAACATGTTAGCATACATATTAGCCCACAATGTACAAGGAGAAAGGAGAGAGGGAGAGAGCCAGGTCATTTGACCTTCTCCTCTATATGCAGTGTGTAGATATGCTCTGTGTAGTCGCAGTGTGTACCTATCCAACCAATGAACAGCATGAAGGTATAAACGGACGGACGGACTACCGGAGGAATGGATTTCATTTGATTCCATTGCTCGACATATCGATCCATAAAATATAAACGTAAAAGTAAAGCGTAACGTAAAGTGAAGTGACTCCTACGCTATAACAAGAATATTCCAAAATTCCAAACATCACGAATTTTAATTCCATCTCGCCAAATGCCCCCTCATACGGAAATACAGATACAATTGCACAACTAAAACCAAACTCCACGTCTTTCACTCGCACCACCGCACACAAAAATCAAACCTCAATCTCTCCACAAATATTTCCACACTTTCTTCCTCTCTATTTCTTTCTCCATCTCTTTCTCCAGCTCTTTCTCCAGCTCTTTCTCCAGTCTCGTCCCGTCTTTCCCTTTTTCATGCCAATTCCATTCTTGTCTGTCTCTATCTTTAGTCTCTACACATAATCGCATTATCCCAATTAGAGATTCCTTCCTTTCCTTTCCTCCTTTCTCTTTCTCGCTCCCTCTCTTTCTCTCCACTAAAAAAGAATTAGAATAATTACTGGTGCAAGTTAATATAAAATTATTTATCCACCCATTTATTCATTTACACGTACTGCACTCAAAACTATTACTTGGACTGCCAGCTAGCTTCTCCATGAAAATGTACACTCCACCTTATACAACTACTTGCTTTTTCATTATTATTTTCTTAATGCCCGCAACACTATTTCATTTTGTAAATTAAATATTCAAAACACGAATGCTACAATGGTCCAGACATTGTGTTTGAATAAATTATTGAGTAGTAGGAAGTACAAGTAATGGAAGTAAAGAGGGAGGAGAACATTAACATAATTAATTATTGGTGTTATTATTATTATTATTGCTGTTATGTTAGGCTATGAATTGGAAGAGAGCCAAAAGGGATTTTAATTATAGCACATGTAGAAACAGACATCGCACATCGGCCCTAATAAAAACAAGAAAGCTACAAGCGGGGAGCGCCTTGCATTGCTTTGGAGTTTAGATGGAGGAATATTAATGAAATGTAAATCTGTGCTGGAAGAGTGAGATCCGTTGTGTACAGCTATTTCCTTGTTTTGCACTGGAACAAGAAAGGAATCAGAAAGGCAATGGAACTATAACGTCATTATTATTTGCTATATGCAATGGGATGGGACATGGGGCTATGCATATACTTTGTGCCAGCGTTCTTCGTTCGTACAAGAGATAGAGTTTTATGTGGACATGGACAAAATGTACATGTGCTTCTGCTTGGGTCTTCTACTTAGGACTTATAGGGCACTACATGTAGCATGCACATGACTACATATTGCACATATACTCATTATACGTGTGTCGTCGTGTAATGTTACAAGTTGTAATTAATATGCTGGGCTGTCATAGACGTTGTTGGCTGTTGGGCCACGATCGTCGCTATTAGTCCTACTCGTTACTTGAGTTGCCTACTATGAGTTAGTGGGAGAGTAGGAACAAGTAGACTCCGACTTGACTATAATAATATTATAATCTCCGAATACATCTAACTATTTTAATTAAAGCACGCGTCCGGGTCTTTAAGAGTCGTATACAGCGACTAACTGCCACCAGCAGAGTGAGAGCAGGACTTTTCTTTATAGTGAGTCTTTTATGTTTTACACGACGCAGAACGTTCATAGAATGTGTGTAGGCAACAAAGAAGAAGGGAACTGGAGTCGTGAAAGGACTTGGACTGACTTTGTGACTACAAATGAAAGGACGACGATACAAAGAGAGACGACACGTTTCGCTAATAAATGCGATAAGGCAAAAGACAATGAAAGTGTCAGAAGAGATTTCCATTGTACTTTTCCTTCGGTCGGATGTCATAAGACATTCATTTCGATCTTCATACTAATACTCCGCCCATCATATACATTACATGCATTACAACATACA
This sequence comes from Pogonognathellus longicornis, assembly GCA_034694085.1. Lineage (NCBI taxonomy): Eukaryota > Metazoa > Arthropoda > Collembola > Entomobryomorpha > Tomoceridae > Pogonognathellus > Pogonognathellus longicornis. The sequence continues at coordinate 19,745 of JAQFYB010000824.1, forward strand.
CTGCACTCCTATACACCTCCCATGCAAGTTCCTTACACATCGTCTAGGCTCCTTCTTCGTAGTTCGAACACCTTCGCATTTATTCCCACACGCCAACTAACTAAGTGGGTCGCTATATATTCATAACTGTTATAACCACACATCGTGCAACGTGGAAGTGCAAGTGGAAGCACACGGGATAAAAGTAAAGGGAAAAGCCTGGTCGCCCCATGCACAGATTTGTTTTCCCCGACATCTCATTGACAATTCATTGCACGACCACTCTCATCTCCTACCATCAACCATTCATCCCCCAACCAAATGCAAATGTCAAACGATTATTACAAAAAAGAAATATTCACTTCCCCACGAACAACACTTACAAATATTCCTCTTCACTTTTCGTCCTCTCTTTCCTCAAACACAACTTTCTCCGACTCTCCCGACTCTCCCACACATCTTCCGCACAACCAAAAATGAACGCAAATCCTTATTTTTCATTTCCATCATCCTATTTTACTACACGCTCTGCATGGTGCATGTACTATGTGTCGATAAGCCTATAGCTCTTATTATGCTTATGTATTATAATGTCAGCTCTATTTCTTCCGTCCATTCATTTTCTTTCCCATTTCCCTTTGAGTTTGAAATGGGATGCGTCGAGTTGTAGGGAACGAGAAAAGCTTTGAATAATAATTTAGTGCTAATAACTAACCTCCTCCTTGGGAGAAATTGCAAAATGTGAAATGAGACAGAAAGGTGAGTGGAGAAAGATTTTGTTACCAGAAAGAAGAGAGTGAGGGAGAGGAGGAGAATTTTAGCAGCCACTCCAACTTTGGCCATCATCATCATCCTCCGCTCTTGGCAAGGAATACCGAACCACGACTCCCTCCTCCGCTTCTTCTTCTTCTTCGCACAAGATCAGACTAAGATGAGCACGACGACCACTACAAGCGGAAGAGACTCCAAGTTGACACGAGTATTGCATCACCCCGTAACACAATCGCTGTCTTCGCAGTTCTCGTAAATCCCAATTCCTTCATTTCAAAACAAAATCTCTTCACTTCACTTGCTTCTTCTCAGAGACGATGTGCAGAAATAAATTCAACTAAAAAGCAAATCCACATCAATTCTTTCACATTACTTTTCCTCGTCTTCAATTTCGTCCTTTTTCTTTTTTTCTTTCTCCTCCAAACAACACAAGAGCAAAAGGACGACGGACAGCAAGCAACAAGAAACAACTGCTGGCTTTTCTTTGAAAGCGGTTTGGCGTTTCTCACGAAATGAGGGAATTGAAAGAGAGACTGAGAATTAAAGAGACGCTCTGGAATTCCAACTCGCACCCAAAAGAAAGTCGCAACCAAAGGAGCTCTCAGGCAAATGTCAAATCTCTCTCGCTCTCGCCAAAGGCCTAAGAGGGCCACCCAAAAACGAGAAGATAAAAGTGAACGTGAGCGTTTTTAAGAGGATTACTTACAGTTGCTACTTTACTTCTCTCTGTGGTCAGACTGAGTGCAATGCAATTGATGAGAATTTAACTCATCTTTGTGTCACTTGACGCCCAAATAATTTCAATTTCATTTTTCAACTACAGAAATAACATCCTTTCATTTTTAACCACCAAGTAGACAATCTATTTCTTTTTGCGTTCAGTGCGAAAGTGAGAGAAATGATTATTCCATGCTTTCTCTCCCTTTCCTCTTGTGTGATGCGATGCCTTGCTGGAGTTTTAGGTGGAAAAGCACGGGTTAGAATAGGAACTGCACTTATTGTTGGGACTAAATAAATCGTGGAGAAGTTAAAAATAGTTTTAGTTTATTTGGATTTGAGAGAGTGAGTGAAAGTGCGTGGGGATTTTCGGAGTATTTGTGGCTGTATTATTACGTGACACAAGACGAACACGAAGAAGCCATAAAAAGACTCTGTGGGTTTGCTTGTTTGGATTGAGTTACTAACACACAAAACTCAGCCCTGTGACTTTGTTGCAGCAACTGGCTCCTCCATAGCTTCACTCTAGACTCCAGACACATATGACAAAGAATAGTCAGAGCTCTTTCTCTCACCGTCACCCGAGGCGAACTGAGTCCTCCGAGTCGCCTTCTTCTCCTTTTCTCTCATTCTCTTTACCACTCTCTTCCCATTTCCCTCTTTCCCTCTTTCCCTACTTCCAATATTTCCTACACTCAAAAACTACTCTCTCTCTCTCTGCTTTACGTTCTACGGTGCGTTACGGTTGCAGCCATGCACTGTGCTGTGCTCCACAATGCCTGCAATATAATACACACTCACAATCCTTCGCTTTCTCCCATGTCATAATAGTATTACATTCACATTCACAATTCACAATTCAGACACATATTTCCTTACTTTCTCACTCACTTTTTCCCTTTGCGACACCAAATGTGACGACTAACAGACGTAATATGAACACCAGTAGAACTACAACAGGCATTTAACAGAACACACTTTTCCCTCAACAAACTCCGAGTACAAAGACTGCAAACTCAACTCAACTCCGTTTCTGTACAATTATTATTTATTTTCCTTTACTTTGAAATTCCACACAAAGAATTTACAACTACTGTTTATTTACTTGTACCTTATTTGAAACACACACGCTCGTCTCTCTCGCAACTTTTGTTATACAACTTACTTACACTTTCATACATCAATCAATAAGTAAAAAAATTAAAAACAAATTTGCTACGTTTTTGGCTACAGTACATCACAAAATCAAACAAAAAATATCAAAGTGCTTCTGTAATACATAAAAAAGTAAAGCATATGAATAACAATTATTTTTAAAAGTAACAATATTATGTTTGGAAAATCATTCATATGTCATTTATGTAAGTCTGGAAATATTTTGTTTTCACTTTCGACTTTCACTTACAGCTTTAAACCTTTACGAACCACCAGTTTTCTTTTTACATTCTAATAAGGAGTTAAAAACAGGATTAGCATTCGTAAATAAACTTTGTAAGATACAATTGAAATTTTAAACTATTAGTAAAGAATTATTTAAGTGAAATATTTTTTGCAAGCGACGCATATTTTTCCAATAAATATAATTCATTTTCTCCACCCCAAGTTATAAATAAGTGTTAGTTATATTTTATGCTAACAATCAGGGGTTTTACTTGTCAATTGTCATGTAATTCTAAATGGAAAATAATAATAGTCTTAATATTTACACTTATTTTTTAGAATCAAGTAGTTAAATAGCAAAAGTGATTGAATACATTGAACATGAAAAGTGAAAGTCATTAAAGAAGTATTTACATGAAATGAAACTGCAGGAACTCCATCTACTTTTGCTATTACACATTGTTCGTTATTTTGCTAAGTTCTAAACATTTAGTTAAATTCATTTGCCTAATAATTGTAAGTAGCATCTGTTCGCAAATTTATATTAATTAGATAACAATTGGTTTTAATTGTTAATTAATTTTTGATTGATTATTGTTATTATTATTTTACATCGAATTTACTGATAAGTTCATTGTTTTGGTTAGCACCAGGCTATTGATATTTCCACACTTGAACTGGAAGCTGCTCCTCGTGTATTCACGCTCACGCATTCTTTTGAGTTCTTTTCCTTTCTTTCTGTTGTCAAACTGCCAACAGCATTTTGGGATGAGCACCATTTTAGAAGTGGAAGGAGATAAGTCAGTTATTGCTAGAATACAGATACTATCAGAATAATTATTATTCTCATCCTCTCCAATATATTTTATCAAGTCAATCTTCAAAAAACACAGTTACTTAATAACTCACCAACAAAACCAATTATTGATTTACATATAACTTGCTTAAATATTACGACGATACGATAGGATGATTGATGAGTGAGTACAACAATTTAATTGGGTAGAACATGTATTTCTAATATCCATGTAAAAATACGAGGATGACGATTAAAGATACAATTCGCAGCAGGATAATTATAATTATATTACAAAGTCTACAACGATATTATTATTATTATTACATTTACGACACAAAAAGGTGCATCGAATATTATTTAATTATTTCAACAATATTCCTTCTCCACTAATTAATTCCCCTTTCTACTAACGATGCACGTCGTTTGCTCACTTCCTTCTAATTCTTCTATTCAGATTTAATAATTCTATAATTTTTTAACCTTATTAGCTAACCAAATTGATGGTACAATTATGAGTAGTTATTAATTTATGATTGATATAGATACGATACATTTCTTATATTTATATTTACTTTCATTTTTAGAAGTCACAAACTTTCTTTTAACATTTTTTGTCTCCAAATAAAAACATCTGCTCTCACTTTCTTTATCATTTCTGTCTTCATTTTCATTCTTGATTCTTCTTTTCATTGGGTTCGTGTTCGTGTCAGAAGAATATTTCGAATTTATGATGAATTTACGAATTGAATATATTGACCAAGTCTGAATTTGATTTGATAGAAAAGAAAGAAAGCGTGAAAGGAACTAAGGAGTTTTCTCTCCAGCAAGTTGTTATTCATGTTGATGTTGATTGAAGAAGTTTCTCAGTTGGTGAAAATGGCGGCTGCTGCTGCCTCTACTGCTTTTCCTGAGACACGACTGGCCCCGACACGGCTTTTTGACGATAGGGCGCGCCAAGAGTTGGCATGCACTTCCTGCGGGCAGATTACTCCCACTCCATACACATTTCAATATCCGGGTTTTGAAACCCAACGAACCGCAACGGGATTTGCACTGAAAATGAAGATACAAAAGAATTCTCATTCAGTCATTCAAGCAGTTTTAGTCACGAGAGAACTCGTCCTTCGCTTTTGTGACACCCGCCTCGCTCTTTGTCATTTTCACTCCGCTTTTCTCTTTTCCTCTCCTAATTATTGTGAATGTGAACTGTAAAAAGTGTTTGGGTTTCTATACCTGACTCCACTCTTCCGTCCTCCACATTCCTATGCACTCCGAATGGTAACACTCTTCTTTCTCCACCGGCTTCTGTACTTCATGGCAATCAGAATCTCCTGCTTCAGTGCCATTAGGGAACTCACAATGAACTCTACGGGTCTTGAACGCTTCAAAAAAGTGACAGACAACCCACCAACCTTTACTCAAACTCCTGACAAAAACTTTTTTCACTCCGAAGAGGATTTACTTACATCCTGCAATTGTCTTAATTAAAAAACTTTTCACCCTCCCGACTCGATCCCTTTCACATTCTTTTCAAATATTTATTCTCCTCACAAGCCTCTAAAAACCTTCCACGAATTCCACTTGGACTCGTAATAATCATAATCACAATCCCACCCAACCCCAACCAAGTAGTTTTAATAACAGTATCATCATCATCCTACACTTATTCAAAATTACTATACCAATTCTTTCAAAAGTGGAGCCTCCTTACTCAAACACTTTTCCACTTCTATTTCTCTCTGCAGACAGTAAATAAAAAATGATTAATAAAAGCTGGGAAATATTTAAAAAGACAAATGCCTGAACTAAAGAAGATGAGAAATGTTCATTGAATTGATTCTATAAAGAGAAAGTAAAAGACAGAAAGAAAAGTGGAGCTGGAAGAAGACTTTAAAACAAAAAATGTAAGGACAGCAAAAAAGTGAATACCCGAATTCCAGTTGAAACACAAATGGGCCAGACAAATGGACCAATTGCCAAGTTTCCATGAGGGTGACCTGGCACAGCTAATCTTCCGGTTGCTGCAATCGGAGATATTGAGATAATGCGGAGAGCGTCTTGGAAGAGAAATGATTTTTTTCTTTTTAGCTCCCCATCGTTTCGTTGACTGCAATAATTCTTCTGCTGATGAATCGACCTCTCCTCTCGCTGTGAATATCTAAAAACAAAAGTCCGTCTCTTTTCCGTTTTAACATTCTTTCATATTTTATTTCACTCTCAACCGTCCTCGCTTTACCACACAGACAAAGCGTCCCTTCCACTGAAATAAATAAAATCTAAAACAACACTTGCACTATGCCAGTACTCTTCTGCTATGTAAATACATCTGCCCTTCCATCCACTTTCGACTGAACACAAAATAATATTTAAAAAAATTAGCTAGATAGAGGAAGGACGAAAGAAGAATTGGGGAAAGAAAAGTTTCTTACCAGACAAAATAGAAAGAGACAGAGAGAAAGGAGCTTAGAAGAAGGCTGAGGGCGACACGAAGACGAGCCAGTATAAATTTTCGAGTTGGGGGTTATGATATTTGAATCTTGTCCATCCGACATTGGGACGGACACTCCAGGCTTTACGTTGCACAAAACAATCACAAAACACACAGAATGTATACAAACAAACCAACAAATTAATGGAACTTTTATCCTCCTTTGAAATCTCTTTGCTCAATTCACATTCAATTTATTACCACAAAACGACACAAAAAGCCAGAACCAGTGAATCCAAGAAACAGAAAAAGAGTCCCAGTTGAAAGCAAGCTTTGATTATTACTATTACATCTTTCTGCTCCCTGTTCATTTCCTTCAATAACAATCTGTGTATAACTAACTGTCTGTCTGACACTCTCCAAACTCCAAACATTTAATCTACTCCTTTACCCGTCGACTCCACTCAATCCTCTCATAAAAATTCTTGCCCCACTAACAACAGAGCCCAACAGAAGAAGAGCAGAGCCTCTTTTCTTCCTCCTTCAACAATCCTTCCTTACTAAGAGACGGGGAAGCTGGGAGAAACAACCCGATAAATAAAGTAACGATCATAGTCTTTTGGCTGTTTTGTTACCTGCTGGTCGGCGAAGAGAGTGCTTTCATGAATTGGCTTCCGGCTTTTCTTTTCTAAACTGTTCCTTGCTCTCTCCTCCGCTGCGTCTATTCACACAAACAAAAACACATCATTAACACACTCAACTTACAATTAGACATCAACACTGCTAATATTCAAGTAGAGCTATTGGTACATAACATCAACAACAACAACCGACAATGATGAAAGAGGGCCAGGGACGTTTACTTACGAGCACCTTTTTTAGTAATTTGAAGGGCATTTTAAGCTTTTATTAATTAACTCCTCCTCACCACATCAGTTATAAAAAGAATGAAATTAATTCGTAAATTATGAAAATGACTTACTGTATGGGCGCACCATCAACGTCAAATTCGATATTAGCCGTCCTTGGTCTAAAATATTTGAAAGATCATAAACAAAAAGCGTCTCAATTCGATGTTCATTGACAAACTTAATGTTAGTTACAGCAATGTTATATTATAAGTACCTTGGCTCACATAAATAGACATTTAAATACAAATATTTTGTTTTAAAGGTTTAAAATAAATTGGGATTTACTGAGGCAAGTGTAGACCCCGCTGTCACTGAATGTGCTGTTGAATATTTTAAGAACTCCGTTGTTCAGCAATTCTACTCGACCTAAGTCAATGGAAACGAATTGATGGCCTTTCATCCACACGAGGCGATTGCGGTCGACACCTTTTCCAGAAGGACATCTCAATTTAATAGCCACTCCGTTGTACACCGTCGCATGACCTTTCACATTCAGGGTCAACTTCTTTTTGTATTCCTCCTGAATGAATTTGTCTGCATCCTCCCCCGTTCCCTACACACCCATACAACAACAATAGACAATCCCTTGACACCTTCCTTTTCCAGGTTTATTTTTATCTTTGTACTGATTGGTGATTGAGGCTTATGGTCATTGTTTGTCATTTGTGACTAATGTGACTGTGAGTCGTGAGATTTTGTCCCTGCGATGTAAATGTTGGGCCTTTTTTGGACTGGATGTTGTGTTAGTGTAAAGTTGTTATGTGTTGAATGCGGAGCAAGAGTATTGTTGGGTGTAAAAGTGTTTTTGTAGTTGTAGTTGTTGGGTGTGGGGTTATTTTGTTGATAATGATGAAAGTTGTATGATTTGTTGATTAAAAATGTTATGTGCTCGGAAGGAAACGGTTATTTTGTTGTTATGTCCCTGGGGGCATGGGGCAGGTGCTGGGGCCGCATGAACATAAAAGCACGTCGATGCATAAACGAGCAGCTAATTAAACATGCAACATCTGCCACGGCCATTTCATTCCAGTCCCAGTCTCATCTCCGATCTGCCCGTCTGCCCCTCGTTCTCAAAAACAACACTTCTACGAAACACTTCTCCACTAACGCCAGTCTACTTTCATTTCCTTTGCCTGTGATCTCACGCTGTCCCGAGTCGGGAGTCACACAAGTCACTCTCTCAACTCAACTCAACTCGACTGAACTATGAAACGGGTACGGGAGACTGAGTGTAGACGTGCAGACCTTCAGTCGCTTAGCCGAAAGTTAGTGTTTGAAAGTCGTTAATGTTGTTTCCCTGTTTCTCTGTTGAGTTTGAACTGTTGTTGTGTTGAGAGGGAAAGTTGCTTTTCTGGTTGTTGTCAAGAAATATCACTAAATATCAACTACCTATGCAAATAATCACAAACAACTGGAAGTGGTAGTCACAGTCTCCATTCCATTGTCCTATTTATTATTAGGAATCATCTAAACAAGTCTTGAAACTCTAACTCAAAACAAACTAACATAAGTAAGAAAGTTGTGCCCTGTATAGGGGACGGGTAAGAAGGACAAAACAAAGTCTGCTATTGGTATTGGTATATATAGGAAAGGAGAAAGTGAAGGTAGGGAACTAAGGGAGGATTTGGAGTATGATAATGGTCTGAGTCTGGATTTGGAATTGGGTTCGTTTCCTTGACAGAGTTGTGGAGTGGAGGAGCGTGGAGTTTGGGCGGGTGGGCTTTGGCTTGGGTTTGCGAAGAAAGAGAGAGACGGATTTGAAGAAAGGAAAAGTCTCGTTGAGTGGAGTCAATCCCAAGTCAATAACTCAGTCGAAATGTTTCCCTTGCAAACTCCCTGACTTTAATAGTCCAACATTTCCCTATCTCTTTCTCCGATTCTCCGATTCTCTTATAACTCTCACTCCAACTCTAACTCCAACTCCACCAGCTTCAGCTCCAACTCCCGATCCAAGTATCCAAGTCTAGCAATAATAATAATATAATGTATAGGAACAAGTGTAGTTGTAGCACTCTCCTTCTCCTGTCCCTGTGCTGTGCTGTGTGTAAAACAAGCTGATAAGAGTTGCTCATGTTTTTATATTTATGTCAAAACTTGTGATCTGCATTGCATCTCATCTGACCGGAGAAAAACCAAAAAGTTACAAACTTTCAGGTTGCATTCTCTCTCCGCCCTGCCTCACTTCTCCAAACCAACATCCAACATCCACCAACACTAATAATAAGATTTACTTATCCTTTACACACGCAGTCTACGAGAATGCCACTAATATGGATATACAAGAGATCCTCCGTCTGCATGTGATACTTAATAATCTGTCTACAAGGACTCCACTCTATGGATATCATGTGTAGATATTAGATATAGATATCCTAGATAGCATTATGGCAGTAGCATAGGTAGTGCAATAGTTGTAATGAAGATAATGCCCACACTGAGACTGAGACTGAGACTGAGACTGGGACTGAGGTAGATGTGGAGATGCTGGAGATTGTGTGTAGAGGAATAAAGAGGGCCAGGATATCACATGAGATGAGAGTGAGGAATCTGGGATCTCGGCTAAGCTAAAAGTAATGACGAAGGAGGAGAAAGTCTGTGATTGGAATTGGATCCAACTTTCGTTTTGGAATGGCCTTTTCGACATATATCTCAAGAACTATAACTAATGCAACTAAGTATTATGTACAAGAAGAAGAACTAAAGAAGAAGAAGAAGAAAACACAATTTCTACTCAGTCACTACTCAGCTCCAGTTAGTTTTCTCTCAAGTCTTAACAACCAAAACGGATCCGCATGGAAATGGGAACTGGAATGGGAGTGTAAGTGAAGCCTAAGCTCCGTTTCCAACCAGTCCTCGCACCAGCCACTTTCACCAACCAACAAATCTCCTTTTCATTTTTCTATTACTACTCTATTACTGTGCTTTAGTGCCCTCCACGTCCACGTCCAGCTCCTACACCACCACTCCTATAAGTCCTATACTAATCGCCTACCTTTCCAGCCTCCGACCACCTCTCACGCCTTACGCCACTCTCCCACTCAATCCACACAACTCAACCAACTCTCTCCAGCTCCAAGACTTCCGCAAAAACTCAAAGAATTACTCCATTCAATTGCTCTGCAATCGTCTTCACTTCAATTCCCATTTCCAGACCTATCGTTGATTCTCAGCACCAACTTCCACAAACACGGCCTTTTCTTCTCCATGCTCCTACACAGCAGCCTACACCTACCAACTACAACATCTCCTTACTCCTTACTGCAACATGCTTCTGTTGTACTTTTCGTTTTGGTGGGTCAGCAGTGTTTTGTGGAAATTGCGGAACATTGCGTTGTGTGTCTAAAATAGGTACATTATATGCAGTAGGTAGCCAGTAGCCAAGCTAGTAGTTACTATGTGCATTATATGTTGTGTATAAAGTGTATATGTACATGTAGCTATGTGGGTACTACAGATATGTGTCTGTGATTGAGCATGGTTTGGTTTTGTGGGTGGAAAAGAATAATTCATGGGACACACACCTTACGACCGATGCAAGCTTTTTTATTGCATGGTCGGCTATCCATGGGTCTTGGTTGAGTACAATGCCCTTCTCCGTTCGGCCACTCGACGACTTGACCCAATGCGATCACCTGCTTGCAATACAATACCCGCGTTCGTTCCCCGCCCCCACAAGACTTGGAGCACTGCTTCAAGAAAAAGGCAAGAAACAACACAACACACATCATTAGCAAAATCGAAAACAAACAACACGCTTTGGATGCAAATGCAGTTTATATTGAAATTTTATGAGGACACTTAATAGCAAGTGCAGAGATATTTATAGGACGTATATGAAAACAATAAAATGATTTTGGATGTACATTACACACAAAGAATAAAACAAAGAGCAAGAGATGTTTTCTAGAGACGTATAGAAAAGTGTGTCGATGAATGTGCATTGGTGCAATAAGCGATTAGCATAAACATCAGAAAACCTCAAATGATTGCATTTGGCACACAAAACCTTCTTGGCAATTGTTCGAGTTTTTTTATTATGCGTCTGCCGTTGCCGTTAGGACGACAAGAGTCAGAACACAGAAGAGACTCCTCCATCTCTTTTCTCTTTGGCTCACAGATCCTTCTCCATCCAAAAACCAAATGCTTCCATTTAGAAATCTTTGTCTTTCTTTGCACTTGTCGTCACTCCCTTTCTTAACAACACAACGAATGACTCAACCGTTGACGCAACTACTGCACTAGGTACATTGTCTCTCCAGAATTGTCTCTCCAGAATAAGAAAATAAACTGCATGCAGTAGCCTGTTCCTATGGCTGTGCACTTTTATAGAGATATAAGCAAATGGTTGTAATAATACTTTTATTGAGAGTGAGTGAGTGAGAATTAAAAGCAATGTCAAAGAAATGTTTAGAGCCTTAGTACTAAATGTAAGTCAAGTGAACTCACTCGACTCCACTCTCCGGGCTCCCAGTAGGGTGGACAATTCACTGTGTTGCACAATCTCTCCGTTCTCGGTGCGGGTTGCGGACAAATTCCTGCCGGCACTATCACCGTATTCCCTCGTGTCACCTCGTGGATACAGTTCACCTATTCAAACAAAGTAGCATTTCCTTAGTTTCACATTCTATACATCTCTCTTTCTTATATCATAATATCCCATGCCATGCCCCCATCACATCTATCAGCAGGCTACACCATAAAGCATTAAGGAGTAAGGAATTGCTCACGGAGTGGCTAAAGTATAAAACATAGCGCTGTTTGTAGCCCAAATAATAAGTACACGAAATGCAGCAGTGAGTAGATGATGTTGGAATTGAAGTGAAATATGATTTGATTGTTGTATTTTGTTTCATATACAAAATACAAAATACAGGGAAGTGTGTTGTGTATGGGAGAGGGAGAGAATGTGTGCATTTGTAACAAGATGATATTATTGCCATTTGCAACGAGGCGGTAAAACTGAGTCAGTGAGCACGAAAGGCTTAATAAAACATAAATAAACAAAAGGAAGGGCAATGAATCATTGGATATTTGGGTTTCTAATGTGCAGTACTTGAGAGTGGAGAATCGGAGAACGGGCTGAGGACACCGAGAAGGAGGGAAGGAGTGGAGAAACGGCGGAGAGTCGAAAAGACGGGAAGAAGTGCTAAAGTTGGGAAGTTGGGACGGAGGAGGCTGAGAGGCGAGTTGAGAGAGTGGGACGATTATCGAATTAAGTTTATGTAGTGTGAGAGATTAATGTAGTGACCTCTCGTGTCATGACCCCACCGCCACAAGCTTTTGAACAAGTCCCGAACTCTGATACATTCCATCTGGGTGGACACGAGTGGTCATTACACGTTCGGGTTGTCGCGATATCCGGTTGAGGTTTGTCCATGCACAGCACAGGGGTGGCAATTCTCTGGTCGTAGTCTCGAACACATTGAATCATCGCTTCTTGGATTCCTAATAAAAACATTCACACACAAAAAACAAACCATTATTCCCTATACACATAACAAAACACATAACACATATTTTTGGATCAGACTTTACACTTTTTCATATAATAGCATTACACATATCATGCACTCCGTACAGTTGGTTACACCGAGATGGATCTAGCATGATATTATTGTATAGCACTATTATATAGTGGATTATATAGTAGTAATATTTTGAAGAGTGAAAAAGTGTGGTATGATGATGATGCATTCATTTGGGCCTACCGCCGAGACAGGAAGCAGAGCATGGCGAATAGCCGATTACTTTCCAAGAGTAAGTCATATCGTTCATGGAAATTCCTGGTGGTAAGCCAACGGAGATCGTTTTCCTGTAGCTCGTCGAGTCCGAGTCTGCTAATGCCGCATGATGAGAATCCGACAAATTCTCCAAATCCTCTGACTCTTTATCTCTTCTTTACATCCAAAATCCACAACCAACCCAACGACCAGCCATCCCACATCAGACATCAGCCAAACCAAACCAACGCACCAGAAAACACAAAAAATTATTATTACTTTTCTTCCATTCCATTCGTCAACCAAAACCAACCCAGTCATTTCATTAAATTATTTTGATGGAAATCCATTCTTTCTTCTTTCTCCATTTCCAACAAAGTCCGAATTGTCCGTCCTTTCCAAATGGAGACGAATCGCTCTTTGTCATCCCGGGGGTTAAAACAACATTTTCTCGTCATACATTTAATGAGTACGAATTGTCGCTTGCGATTATTGTTGCCTGCGTCTCAGCTTATTCTGACGTATGTCTCAATGTCCCACCCAATTATGTCTCATCATTAAAGTCACTCCGTCATTTCTCTTGTAGCCTTTCTTTTTTCTCATACACTAAATTGTCCAGGCGTCGTCATGTCGTCTTCGTCGTCCTCCTTTCTCACTCCAAACCAAAACTCGCCCTGCACTGCTGCCGTTTCTGAAGCCAGAGCTGTAGCGGAGCGATAAAAAAAACTACAACCTAGTTTGACCCGTCTGAACGCGGAGGATTGTGTCGACAATACGAGTTTACACTTTGAAATGGTGCCCAAGTTATTTTGATGTTTTAAAATATGGGGATTTCAATAAAATTATGTAAATCTAGTTTGACGCATTCCTTCGCGCGGTAATACCAGCGCCCGATATCTGCAATTTGCGTAACTTTGATTGATTTGGATGAAAGTGAATGAATGCGTAAAACTAACATAAGTTTATTGAAATTACCATATTTCATCAGATCAAAATATCAGCTTTCATCTAAATCCATCAAAGTTATGAAAATTGCCGATATCGGGCTCTGGTATTACCAACTTTTGCATAATTTTATTGAAATCCCTTTTTAAAACATCAAAATACCAACTTTTGTTTTCGAAATCGCCATAAACAATAGTCCTATATAATCTTATCATATCTGTTAAAAAAAGTAGTTTTTTTATCGCTCAGCTACAGTTCTGTACACCAAACCCTACACTCCAACTAACGTGCAGTAATAAACTTTCGTAATTTTTTTAAATTCTTTCTTACGCATTTTGGTGGGAACAGGGGCGGGCGAAGCAGCTTTCTGTTTCTGTGGGTTTTGGCCCGGGGCATTCTTTATCAGGAAGGTTGGCAATTGTCCGGGAGAACTCGAGGAATATTTTACACTTGACGTCTCTCTTTCTGACTCCTTCCCCGCACGTTTGACTGCAAGGGCCCCATTCCTCTGCGACAAAACTGTTGAAGGGAGATGGAAGAAAAAATATTTTAAAAGATGAGCCGATGATTGAATGATTGTTGTTGGGACTTGGGAGTGGGGTGGGATAAAGATTTAGAACAGTGAATAGAATTGGCGTGACTATTGTGACAAGTTTTGGTGGTGTGAAGTGGTGTGAAGTGAAGTGAGGGAATTAATTGAAGTAGAATTGTGAAAGACACTAAAAGTGAAAGTGAGACATCAATAAGAATTGAGAGAGAACTAAGTAGCTATGTACGAGCTAAAGTAGTTAGGAATTGAGTTTTGGTTTCTAAATAAATATTAAATACAGTAATAAGACACTAGTGGTTGCAAATGAATCTAGGACGCTGTGTGTGAGTGAGGGTTCCACTACGTTCATTTCATTTATATCTCATAAAACACGCAAGTGGGACTCTACGTCTAAAATGTTCTCTCAGTTCCAAATACCCAAACCAAACCACCTCTTTCTACTTTTTGCACTCTACCTACTTTCAGCATTGCGCTTGCATCACATTACTTTAATACTTTGGTTAGGTTAGACTAACAAGAATTGTAGTAATATTTGGTAGGATGTTGGATGTTGGTAAGGGCGAGGATGAGGACTGAGGATGAAGAGTGTGTGTGTATAGGCTTCTGCTCCTCCTGATGCCTCACTTGCTTTCTCGCTCCTTTTTGCAAGAGTCGGAAAGTCATAAAAAAGGATTTACCTATAAAGTTATCTGCAAAAGTGTTTGGCCATTTAGCAAAGTCTCTCTCTTTCTCCAAACGTCTCTTCCGTCCGCATTTTTATACAAAAAGAGTCGAACTCTTTCTCAAGCTTTTCTTATTCTTATTCTCTTCTTATCTCCTCCCTTAATAATTCCGACTTCCACTCTCAAAGAGAAAGAAAGATCCGTTTCCACAAACGGAGACAGAGAGAGAGAGAGAGACTGGAGCACACACTGATGCAACTAAAAGTACAACACTCAGTTTACTGTTGAGAAGAAAACTAACTGAAATCTTACGTCTTACTACTACACTCACGGTAACGTGGAATGCTCTACGTCCCATGTCCCGTTATCTAAAACTGTACAAACACACAGGAAGAGAGACAGACAGACACAGAGAGAAGTGCATTGAGAATACGAGAGCATTGTATTGCTTTGCTATAATAACACTCGTACACTCTAACGCATAAATAGACTCATTGCATTTAATGGCACCATTTTGTGGGTGCAACATTTTCGAGTAAAAATTCAAATCAGACTTAAAGGATAAAAATAAAATAGTGGGAACACCACACGTCGTATCTTATCTCCATCCCTGAAACTACACTAAAGACTTACATCCACGTAACTACACTGTGCATACACTACCTACTACCCACATCCAATTTCCCATTCCTCCCGACTCTTTTCTCATCTTTCCCTCCTGGTTTGTCTGTCTGTCTGTCCGAGTGTTGTATGGGGGTACACACATTGCGTTGTACAGAGAGAACCAGAAGTCTACACAAACAACTTTACATTATTGACAGAAAGGAAGCCAAAGTGTTTTGGTTGGTGACTTGAGGACTTAACTACAAAGGACTTGAGTTTATTTCTTTTTTGGTCCTTTATTTTGTTATTGATGAGTGCAGATGGACTATGGACTACAAGAAGGAGAGTACTTAAAGTACCTACATAGTGCGTCGTGCTGTATGATTATAATTGGATTGAATATTTAATTTAATGTGTAGGTGTATTTTATTTTAGCAATCCTTCCTACCTCAGGAATAACCATCCGCATGCAAAGTAAATTCTCACTTTGCTGCAATAAAAAATAAAATAAACATTTCCAGTCATGGGATTAGTCAACAAATACAAATAGTTGAAGAAGAAGAAGAGAAAAGAAGAATATTATCACACAATTCACAGTAATCACTCCCACAGATCATCATCATAAATCCATTACGAATTACGACCACCACACAAGGATAATATCATCATTTCATATTAAACTCCTCAACTACACGTACACGCCACTGCCAACACACAACACGCCTCCCTCTCCAGACTCTCCACATTACTCAACTACACACAAACTCTACAACACAATAGCACAATACAAATATTGTACAAGTACAACACAATACGCAATACAGCTCATCCCAGAGCCATACAGCCATAGCCATAACTCACATATAAATAACCGTTACATACAACAACAACAAATACACATCATATTATTCTTGTATTGTATTCTTGCACGATGACATGACGAGAGTATCACTCAACTCAACTCCCTCCGTCACACAATCACTATTCAGGACATTTTTAAACACGCCACGACACACGTAGACGTCGTTGGAATTTACACCACTCTTTGAGGAATGCCGTGATAGTCGGACGAGGGACGACAAAAGCAAAGACGAAGATGACAGACATGAACATTTGGAACATGAACATGGAGGAAACAGAAATTTCCTATTTCCTTTCAACAAAATCTGTTTCTGAATATTTTTCGCATTTCCTTCATTTCATGAAAACGAAGAAACGGGGAATTGGCGGAAAGGGAAAGGAGAGGAATATCGTGATGAAGGAATCGGATGCGAAAACAGAAGAGGAATGGTGTTAAAGAGTGGTGGTGTGGTTGGGATTTTTGGATGGTGGATACAGAATGGGTGTGGAGTGTGGAGTACGGCTAGGGTGCTAATAAACTGGTAGGAGTTGGAGAAGCTACGTTAACGTTACTACGTTGGTATCTCCTGTGTCCATCTCCAATTCCCTTTGATGTTTGCAAAGTCCTAGAAAGACGAAGAAGAAGACGGAGACGAAGACGGAGAAGAAAGGAATACAGTCGTTTGGGTTAAGTTGCTGATTCAATGTGAAGTATGAAGTATATTAACTCTATGGCATATAGAGAGATAGTTATTACACGGGAGATATATAATAGATACATGAGCTAGTCTTTGTCGTGGTGGTTGTCGTGAATAAAGAAATATGATGAAAGTAAAAGGAGTGAGTTGGTGTTAAGAGTGGCTTACGTGGGCTCAGATGGGATTGCATTGTGATCGAGCAGAACTGCGTTGTCCATGGGTGGGTACGGCTGGATCAACGGAAGAGTGTGTTCCCGGGGAACTTCCTCCAAAGCTACAAAACCAAACAACGTCACTCGCTTACTATCGCCCCATTTAACACAACAACAACTACCTACCTACTACCTACCGCTACCACCACACCGTCATGTACATCACATATCTCTAAACAGTCTTCACACTTTATTGTACACTGCACCATCCCAGGCATTTCAAATATCCAACTAAAAGACTTGTTTGTCCTTTTCGTGTTCCGCCTAACTCAAATATCTCAATCTCTGCACGTACGTCAAATACAAAGAGAAACAGAATTAAATTTTGTACGCTCGATGTAGCCGTCGTCCTCCGTGGGGAAACTGAAAGGATAATTAGAAGAGTGGAAAGTGTGGGGCAGTTGAACCAAGTGATTCCGGTCAATCGCCACAGGCACATCTTCGCTGTACTCTTCCTTCGTACTTCCACCTCCTCCACTTCCCCCTCCCCCACCAACACCGTCAGCCTCCTCTTCAGTCGGACACACTCCATTGTCAGCACAAGAAATGCTATCACTTGGCTGCAGACGCTTGTCACAAGAGGAACTTGGAAGATTCGAGGGGTCACGACAAACAACGTTTCGAGTCTTGTAGCCTTTCCCACATGTCGTCGAGCACTAAGCAAATAAACAAAGTCAAACATTCATCAAACATCAATTTTAGAATTGGTAAAACCTGGGGATGAAATTCAAAAGATGAGGGAATTCGGTCAGTGTGATGAGATGAATTAGATTTGCGGAATCAATTTACAAAAGACATTACTCACAAATGCGGCTTAATTAGAGAATGTACCTTACAACTGTTACAACTATTTCATTAGAATCAAATGACGCACTAATGGAATAGCGCAGTCAGGTGTAGCAAGCACGGCACATGGAAATACATGTGTCACGTGTCATTCACAAATTCACGATGCTCCAGCTGCTCAATGTCAGAGTGACACAAAACGGGAGGAGTGATATTGAAACTAATGGCTTTCGCAAAGACATTAGGTGAGTGAGGATTTAATTGAAGGAGGTATTTTGATGGAATTGTTTGTGATGTATTTTGATTATGTAGAAATAAATGAATGTGGGGGATGAGTAAAGGAAACGAATTATAACTTACTGCCGACCAGGGGCCAACGTGCCAATGGGAACAGGGATTTTGATTACACGGCTCTTGTCTTGAAGGTCTCTGCACATGAAGACACAACTTGTCTGCAACCTGAAAACAATTTCATTTTTTATTGCCTTCACATTAGAACTACTAGAACTAAAGAGGAGAATAGAAATCGTTTTCATGAAAAACATTTTTGGTTGATGATTTGTTTTTGGTTGGTTTGTGTGTTTAGTGGTGTGATGCAAAGGAGCTGGTGCGGAGAAATAAAGCAGTAGGAGAAACTGGGACGAAATGAGAGTTGAGTTGTTGTGTAGAGTAGAGTGGTGTTATTGTAGACGCTGGAGAAGTGGAATAAGATGTAATATGAAATGGAGGTGCACACAGAGAGTCTTTGAAGAATATTGAAAGCGCATCAAAGAAAGAAGCTGAGAGTGTATGTCTGGGCCGATTAGAAAAAGGAGAGTGCGTCTCGCTCTGTCTATCTCCTGCCTGATATTGATATCCCCAACCAAATAATCAAAATATCCTCTGCAGAAACAAAGCAAATAAATAACCCATCGAATCCGTGAATCCAAATCTAGCCAAACCCATCGAGTTCTTCTTTCGTTGCTGCACAGAAAGGAAAACAAGTTGTGATTTGATGTCAATACGAAATCTGCAGAGTAGAATTCTCTCATTTCATCCACAACCTTCTCACGTTACTTTTTCAACACACTTTCTCTCCTCCGTTCTCCAGCTCCGGCTCCAGCTCCAGCGACAAATCTATTATCGCCTTGCCTTGCCCCATCCTTATTCTCCCCTCACCTTTCCGTCTCTGCCTCAGACACAAGAACACGAGAATCTCCAAAGCGTGCACTTTCTCTTTCATGAATTACAACTTTCACCTCACCTTTCTCTTTCTTTCGCTTTCTCTTTCTGTGACTTGACTTTCTCCTCCTTTCTCCATGCAAGACTCAAGTACTGACTAAACGAAAGGGAGTATGTAGTGTGTAGACCAAAGGTGGATGTGGTTTGAGTGCTTTGATGATTATTAGATGTTAGTTGGAGTTGTTAGTGTCTCATAGTCCCCCGTTGCGTTGCTGTGTGTGGGTTCTAGTTCTGGGTCTTTTGATTGTTTGCTAGTTGAGTTTGGAGTTGGTGTTAGTGTTGGCTTAATATTTTCATCTCACGTCCACTGTGATTGTGGCGTAGTAGCGTGTGAGCGTAGCGCATAGCCCCCACGCGAAATGAGTGCAGTGAGACTGAGACTGAGACTGAGAGTGGATGGGTGGTAGGAAGAATAATAACAAGATCTAAAATACCAGCAATCCTCTCTCGTCATATCATGTCTCTCTTTCTTCTCTATAATTAAATAAGCGATCGATCTGTTGGATGTTCTGTTGGATGTTCATCGGACGGAGCAGAAAGAAATAAGGAGAGTTTAAAAACGGACCCGGTGCTGGTTGTGAGACTGTGGATGGAGAGGGAGATGATGGGAGATGTAACGGAGTTGTAATACGTAGGAAAGCGAGAGAGAGAGAGAGAGAGAGAGTGGGACCGGGGACGACTGAGTGACTTTGTCTTGTCTGGTGGTGGATTGTGTGAATAATCAAATTGCTCTTGAGCACGTCTTTTGTCAAATAGCCTGGAGATCATACCTGAGTGTATAATCTTTTGATTACTATATTTCTTCACAGTGCTTTGGTCCACATGGAATTCGTCCTCCGGTATGCTAGGAGCATTACACGCAGTTACAACAACTCCCGTCTTCTTTTACTCATGCTGCTATTATACATATTACATCCACTTCTAAATGTTCACATCTATAACCCCGTAGGCAAATCCTATTTCTATCCCTCCCTTCCACAACCAAAAGAGATATGGAAATCCACAAAATTGTCTTGTCCGTTTTCCGTCTTCTTTCCTTCTTCTTCTTTATCCTCCCCGCCTTTCTCCACACACAACTCTTTCCTCGGCAATTCATCCTTCACAAATACTCAGCCCTCCGGTTCTTCTTTACTTCTGCAAAACTCTTTTTATTTCTCCAGCTCTACCACCACTTCCTTTTTTATTCACAGTCAATAATGTCTGCCTCACTCACATATACATTATCAACTCTTATCCCTACTCACTTTAATATTTTCTTTGACTTACTAAATTCTCTTTCCACTCCCAGTTGAGCTCAAGTCTGAAACTGAGTGGAGGGAGTCTTTTAGAAGAGAGCTCAACAATAGCAACTCAACTCAAGTGTGAGTGACTTAAGGAACAAAGTGAATCGGAATTAACTGGAATTATCAACTCCAGGGCTGCACAACACATCCACTCATGAAATGAACATGATGAATTATTTAATAATTGATGAATGAGTGACTGGAGAAGTGGAGGAAATGGGAGGAGATAAGAAAGGAGGAAAGGTGAAGTTTGAAGCTGCTCTCGTCTTGTTTCTTTTTGAGATAATCCCAAGTGTCCGCCTCAATTGGAAACAAATCACTCAAAAGTTTTCAGACTATTCAGACGGAGTAATTTTGCATAATTTGTGTGTTGTGAGAGTTTGTTTAAGAGTCTAAGGTTATTATTAACTTGTAATTCTTGTAGGAAGTGTTCTGAGTACAAATATTGGGAAGGAGAAGGTTACCTGAATGTTGGTCTTGTTTTTGTCGTGAGAGCAGAAAACTTTTCGGACGCGCATTCCCCCTCCGCAGCTTGTTGAACAATCACTCCAGTTCCCCACTTCCCATCTGAAAACAAACAAATCAACTCCTCAACTTTTTATCCACTTCTTCTTCTTCTTCCTCCGACGCTTCTTCTTCTTCTTCCTCCGACGCTTCTTCTTCCGCTCCATCCACCTCTCTTCTTCGTTAGGCAAATTGAAAATGGAATGTCAATTCCAATTCACTCCAACTTATTTCCTACTTTTACTCCATTTACCCGTCTCTACTTTACACATTAGTCTACCACCATATGCGAGCACAAACAAATGTTCATCGTGTTGTCGGAACGGTCTGAGTCGTAGTCAAAACTAGAAAGAGGTTTAGAAATAGAAAGAGGATTTTACTTGGGTTGACATGGATGTATGTTGCAGTTTTGAAAAGTACGGTAGGGTTTGCTTTGCGAGTTGCAGAGAAAGGGGTCGACTTTCTCTTGAGTGAGTCCATTTCTGCAGATGACCTTGACTGGTTGCTGACCTGTCCATCAAACCAAAGCAACTTAAGTTCTTGTGACAGCTCACGTCCATCACAGACGGGAAATAGAAACCTATTGATTTTCTAATGGAATTTTAACAAAATAACTACAAAAGCTCATTCCTCCGATTCTGACTTGAACTCTTTTCTCTCTTTCTCTCTCTGCCCTTCTTTTCCTTTTCTCACATCCCATTCTCTCCCAAAGCCGTTCCTTCGCTCCTTTCTATTTCTTCCCTACGTACGTTCTTTCTCTTTGGCTCTCTGTCCGAAAGACAGACAGACAGACATCTCTTACTGACTGCTGCGGTGTACTTTCCCTGGAACTCGCTATTTTATTTGCTGGCTCCTTCTCCTGCCACTCTCTTTTGCTTGACTCGCTCTGACTGCCATTAGAATGTTTACTGAAACTGAATCGGACGTAGGTAATTCATGTAAGTGAAGCTAAGCGTGCATGGTATAAAATAAAACATTCCTGGATCCAGATCCTAAAGCTCTACGTGGTGCCACTCGGCTATTTGTACGTATTTAAGTGGAGTAGTCATTCCGTTGTGTACCTCCTCCACAGTTTGCATTGCAAGGTCCATTAGAAGTAATTTCCCATCGATAAATCGGAGTACTACACGCCGTCCCATCCCCTCCGCAGATTCCGCACTCGTCTACTTTCTTCGGCGATCCGATTTTCAAATCGCAGCCAACGGACTACAAACAAACAAACAATTAAAATATCATCCTCCAACTCTGCCTCCATCTCTCCCTCACTCCACGTCCATAACACCACACACACCAAACACCACTCCAGTCCCACACACAACCCTCACAGCCACAGCCAAGGCACATTTTATACTCCGTTGTTCCCTCACTACAAACACAACTCTCCACATTCAATAACTCGGCCACTCTTTTGGCAAACAGCCCACCTCCGACAAAACACTTTCTCTGCACATCTCTGTCTCTAAACGTTCTTCCCCTCCACATTCCTACCCGACTATTCACTCTGCTCCCAGCCCATCCATCCCACACTAAACAACCAAACTCTTCGGATTCATCCTCAAATACATTCCTTCCTTCGTCCATTTCATCATCTCCAGTCACCACCCACCCAATACGACTAATCATTTACATACTACATACTTTGCATACCTATGCAAATGTCGGAGCAAATAACTCTTCATTTCCTCCGACCTGTGTAGTTTTAGTTTCAGCGGGCTTTGTTGGCCCAATTTGTAATATCAAATGTCCACACGCCTCATTTGTTCATTAAAACAGAAAGTTTTGTAGTGGAGATGAGCATTGTAGTGTGTGGAGCAGAGGACAACAAATATTGCACAACATTAGACCAGAAACAAAGCGTTTTATTCTCATCCAACAAATAACAATCGGCTGAATCAAAATATGCGCAAAGTTGGGGAAAGCACCAGAAATATTACAACTCTCGCAGTGCACTCTACTCCAATTATTTTACTTTTCTACTTCATTTCCTATACACACAACCTATACTACTATGCTACAATGACTACAAACTAACCAGGCATTCAGACAGGCATATCCATAATATAGGCAGGACGATACTATGTAGGAACAATGCTATGTATGTATGTATGCAAGGCTGTATCTAGGATTCCATTTCGGAGGGGGCAAAATACAACATGATGCACAATA
>JAQFYB010000825.1:0-42915 GCA_034694085.1 Pogonognathellus longicornis
AATAATTTGCAATATTGTGTACTTTTGCGGTAAAATAATTTGCAATATTGTGTACTTTTGCGGTAAAATAATTTGCAGACGTCATGAAATCCGAGATCCTACTCCTCCCCTCTGGTCTATTTTTGTCACATTATGGGTAATGTTCAAAAACGACAATTTTTGTCGACGTAATATCTGTACGCTTCCTTATGGTAATATAAATATAGTATGGAATATCATGACTTCCAACCTGCAGGTGTGTATGAATTATTCATGCATCACGCAAAAGTGAAAGTCAAATTTTATTAGAAATTTCTTCATGTAGGGATTAAGACGTATCTCTATGCATTTTAACTCGGTGTAATTAGTTCGTTAAGGAGACTCAGGGAAACAATTGAAATAACAACGTTCTGCGACATTTTACAAATCTTAGTTTTAATGATTTATTGCTACAAGACAAAAGAAAGTTTTCTTTCCTAAGTAAAAGTACAGTTGAGAAAGTGTATGTTCTGTGTGTATAAATGGGAAAGGGAAAAACAAGGCTGGTAGAACGATCAATACTGATGACTAAAAGTAGGAAGCGGAGAAACTGAAAACTTAGAAAAATAAGCCAGAAATGTCAGACTTTTCTAGTCTGAAGTGTAGGTGGGAGTGAAGTAGTTGTACTCTAAGTTTAGTTTTGCTCAACATGAGATGGTTCCAGTTTATTTATGGAGACACAACGAAAATTATCTTGTTCTTGATAAAAATACTTTACAAAGAAATCATTCTTTATTTTGCTTCACATTGCAATTTCATTGTGTTGTCTTTTAGGTGTCTTATACAATTAATGCTTACTAACTTAGTCTTATATATAGGCGAAGCTATTAACTAATATGCTGCTACAATACAGTCTATCGTTCATATTTCATTCAAATTATACTTTCATGTATTAATTTTAATTCCATTCGATTCATTCGCATAAACATACACATTTAAACATTAATGCATGGGTACTAAAGCCGAATTTCTTTATTTATGTTCATTGACAATAAATCAGTCTAAGCAATTTTACTAGCACAGTCGATTCATCTCCGAATAAATGATAAAATCAGATCTGGAGGATAAATCATCATTGGATTTGTTTTTTTTAACTTGTATATGACTCTATTAGAAGCAGATTATATAAACATGAAGATGAAACGATTTAAATTCATGTAAGCTTTTAACATGTTTGTTAACTTTCTCCTTAAAAGGAAGTCGATATTACGAACACTTGTGTGTTTCATAATAATATGTAAGCGAACTGTAAACATCAAATAGATTGAAAAATCTATAAATGCTTTTTTACCACAATATGAAATGCGCGATTACACCTTCAATCAGAAATCTCACATCAAAGAGCAGGAGTTATAATGCATAATAAATAAAATGTTACTAATTGAATAATAGCCTTTATAATGGTTCAATGGTAGTGATAAAATGTTAAGGTTACTCATAACAAACTTTGAAGTTCTCGTATTTCATTCATGCATACAAATGATAATAATAATATGAAATGCGGAGTTCACTACCACCAACTACCAACTAATAATGCAACATGAAATACGATACGTGTTGCAGGTTTGGCAAGCAACCAAAGTATGTAATTTCTTATAAGCGGACACGAAATGACTGTTAATAAAAATACATTTTGCTCAGTACCTACCTCTATACAAAATATAATATAACATAAGTTAGAAATACAACAAGTATTCCATATAACGTAATTGAGTTTGTTCATGTATAGGCTTTTTATGAGTTGATGTACATGGAAGAGTAATGAAATGGTTGAAGTGCGATTGGTGTGAAGGATAGGGCTTCATAACACTGTATGAATAACCTTTAATGTAAACAAATGGCAAATGCCTACATCAAATTACATCAAATGTCAATTGCAATAACAATACTTACATTACATGCATGTATTATATTATGAATGATACAGTCAATATATATTACAATACGCAGTAGTATAATGCAATACAATTCATGACCAGCATCATTTCCTAATTTAATTTACACGTGTACATTGTTATTATTATTATTGTTATTATTATTATCTTATAATAATAATTATACCTATGGTTTATTTATTTATTAAATTATCATCATACGCAATTTTAATCGTATTATTTTAACACTTGTGTCTATGCATTTCTTAACTTCTAGTTCACTACGAGCTACGTCTACGAATGCTTGTTAATAATTGTCAGTTGTCCATTGTCCTCCAGTCTATTAATAAATAAATGAAAAATGAGAATTGTAATACTTTGTATATAATAAAACAATAAAATCGAACATACAGCAATTTTATTTTATGCACCGAGAGTTCATTTGATTCATTTAGGTACTTAATAGGTTCCTACTACTACTATTAATTTTACTACTAATAGTCTACTAACAATAATTACTTTACCACAGATCCTACTACGGTACTAGTACAGTATTTCCTAAAATAATACTAGCTACATAAATAATAATAGTAATAATAATAAGAATAAAATAAGAATAATGAATAAGTAGAATAACTATAATAACAATAATATTATAACCATTATGTCAAGTAGAGTAGTGATAATAATAGTAGTAACAATCAATACAACGCTACTACTACTACTTTACAGTTCATTAGGAAATTATTTACACAAGAAAGACACAATTTAAAAAAACAGTATCGAAACAGAAATTGAAAAACAAATTGAACGACATTTGAACTGTCGTGCCGTGTCAACATAGTCAACAACAGCGATAGCACATTATTAGTTGTTTCAGAAGATATAGAAAACCAGTCAAGTTTAGTTTTAAGGTAGCTATCAGGTATACTAGGTAAGGTACTTACAACAACAACGTGACAGCTGGAAATGCATTTATTTGGTTTTATTTGTTCTTGAAAACTGAATATTTTGTAATGTAATAATAATGAGACAATGACAGATTATAATTGTATAGGTGCACCTGGATAATGTAGTTCATAGTTCATTTCTTGATAATGATAAGAATAATAATAAGAATAAGAGTAGGAATAATATAGTACTAGTATAAAGTGTAAACGTACAACGTAGCTCATCTACTACAGTACCATAACCTACCCTTAATAACTGTATTTAAGTATTGTACATAACGCTAACTAATTGTAAACCCTACCTACCAACAACAACGTGGCTACATAATTTCAGTTTTACTTTTTACTGGCTGTCTTTTTACACGGGAAGGTTTGTCAGTTTTTAACAGTGTTGTGGTGTACGTATTGTATTTTAATATCCGTAATCAACTTTGGGTAGGCACTAAGGAGGCAGTGGATCCTCTTCTCTTTGTATCCATATTTGTATGATCTCATGTCACAGGAACATACACATTATTTAGAATTCATTGTCATAATAGAAAAACACACAAGTCATTTGTCTTCGTACGATCTGTTCTCGTGTATTGTGCTATCTTGAATTCGGCTATTTCATTTTCATGTAAAATCTAGCTAATCATCGGGTCACAGCGGGTGTAGTACCACCATAAAATCTACCTCACTCCCATCCTTTACTTTGCCAGACTTTTCAAAAAACTATCCGCTTTTTCAACAAAGCACAGAAAACGCCCCCTTTCTTTCATCCCAGAAAATCAATTGGGAATACAAACAGTACTCAGGTGGTATACAACACATAGTACAATACATCTATATTATAATGTACAACCAGACCCGAGACATTCAAAGACAAATAAATTCAGGAGATGCGTCCATCATTCGCAGAGCACGGTCCAATTTCAATTACTACATGACTGTGCAGACCATTGCACTTTCAAAACAGATCAAATAAATAAAAAGGATGGTAAACACTTTCCTGGGCATACATTTCTCAATCGATGGCATTGCATCTAAAAAATTTATCAGATTGTATTCTCTCCTTATACGTAGTTGAGCATCTTTAAGAGCACACCAACTACATACGTGGAGTCAATCTCCAGCTTTCTACTTTTACTGTAATTTCATGCCCGACTCATTCACAGACTCCCAAGAACTTACAGTTAGTAAGTAAAGTGCACGTCATTAAATTTCTCCATGTATATTCTACACACCACCCAATCATATGACATGTATTGTAACCACAAACCCCCACACATTATACCCTTCATAAGAAAAAAATGACTTTTACAATCAAATAAGAAATAACAATTTAGCACTGTTGAAGAAGAAGAAGAAATACTGGATTGCATTATTGGCATATCATTTTAATTTAGTTTCAACATTTTAAAAATACACAAGACGAGAACAAAACGTGTGACAAGAAAATGTTGGTGGTGATGACAGTGAAACGACTAAACGACGGGGATTGCGTTTCAATGTTGAATGCATACAGTTGTATATAACGATAGAAAGAGAGGAGAGACAAACAGATACAGAGAGAAAGAGATAGAGGTGACAGTAGAAGTGCAGCACTAAAACAACGCGACTTATTATTCTTACATTTTATTACAAATGTCCACCATTAATTACAATGGTGATATAATAAAGATGAGCTACAGCTATAACTATAATATACATAGTAGTATAGTACGTGTGCACAATCATGTTATGTTTTGCGCATGCAGTTATTAAGTAATCGACAACCGGGTATAATATGGTAAAAACACCGATTTATACATTTGACAAAAGACATGTAGAGAACGGTGGCTACTGCAATCATATAGAGTTATAATCATACATCATAATGTTTAGCATATTGCTGAATCAAGTGCAATATTAACAATCAGGTCACCGAAAATGAATTAATGTTTTTCTATGACAATTTGTAGGATAGTGTGTAACTATTACAATATGGTACAATACAATAATAGTAATAATATAAACTGATTTGCGATTACAATTACATATAGGAAAAAAGGTGAAATTGGCGGAAAGGAGGGGCGGGACGTGATGTTGGTGTAGTGTGATGTAGGTGTGCGTAGTAAATGATTTGGTGGGTGGCGGTGATAATGGCGGATTTGTATTGCTGTACCTACTCCAGAGTTGGTTGAGTGAGTGAGTTTTAATATTTTGCTTTGCTATACAGCGACTTGCGACAAAGTGAGGGTTTATTCCTGTAGTAGTTGACTACAAACAACAAGGCTAAGGTATTCATGTGGGCTGGAAATGGAAGGAGTAGTGACAGAGGAACTAATAGCCCCGTAATAGCATGCTGATTGCCTATTTTAAAGTAGAAATAATCAAATCGGCTCTAGCATTATTGATCAACTCTCTCTAGGAATGAGTATAGTTAATGAATATCTGTTTGTAATTTCTATTTGACAGTCTAGTGTATGTATGTAGTAGTAGTAGTAATATTTAGCAGTAGTTGACGTATAGTGGTGATGTACTAGATATATATCTGATGTTTGTTGGTGTGTGTGTGTGTTCTGTGTATTGTATGTATAGGTATTTTGTGTTGTTTGTTGCTTCGCAAGGCTTCCCCGTACAACGGCAAAGTTATGTAAGTCAATTGGTTTGACCCTAATAAACAAGACAACAGGAGCACAGATATTCGCGATCGTTGTTTCAAACGACGATGCGAGAATGACATGTTCTAGCATGGCATCCACTCAGGCAGTCTGGCTGCCTACTAATTATTATTGGCACAAAGAGACGAGAATAAAAATAACTAAACACACCACGCAACACACTCAGCCATCACTCACAATTCATTATCTTCTTTCACAATCAATCAAAACGGAGTTTCGCAGCGCTGGAACTCTTCACACAACAACTCTGTCTTCGTCCAATGGTTTGAAATACCACAACTCCAGTTTTAGTCTTAGCTTTTGACCTGAGCTACGAGCTGGCTTTGGGTTGGGTGAGACAATGTTATTGTCATCCCTTGTCCCTATCTTCGTTGGCTTTACTTTAGTTACACGATGACCGACCTGA
Organism: Pogonognathellus longicornis; assembly: GCA_034694085.1. Lineage (NCBI taxonomy): Eukaryota > Metazoa > Arthropoda > Collembola > Entomobryomorpha > Tomoceridae > Pogonognathellus > Pogonognathellus longicornis. The sequence continues at coordinate 5,894 of JAQFYB010000825.1, forward strand.
ACGTGACATTTAATACGACTACCATCAATGTCTTGAAGGAAGACGGGTGCTCATTTTCGAGGTAATATTATAGCGCCTTTAATATTTATGAAGTACGTACGTAGTGGTGCACAACTGATGATTTGTGTTTTGTGTTTCAGAGTATTTTAATGTAGTATCACGAGGATTCGAGGTTGTAGTTGTAGTAGTGTAATCAAATCGTTTGTAATATTGTAATATAGCACCTGATGAGAGAAAGAAAGGGAAACGGTGATTTGATACAATGTTTTGGCTATCGTTGATGATGAAAAAGAGAAACGAAGGAAAATCTGTCAAATAACTTTATTCGGTCATGAATTACATCCGCGTATGAAGATTATTAGACACTGAACTTGCATACTGCTGCGTCGTGGGGTGATTAGCCATCTTTTAAGAGATGCTCACCTCCGAGTCCATTGTTCACCTCCAAAAATGAAGAACACACCCGAGCCTTGGCTCCGTTTTCTATTAAGTTGACTTGACTGGCACATGATGACTAGCACTCAACAAGAGATTCTTCATTTAACAACAACACGAACATTAACAGAAATTTCAGAAATCTTCAAATCGGCCATTATTAAAAATGTTTTTTAATTGCGTTCCGTTGCATCGGTAATTAATAGGTCTACTCTTTGTAATCGCCCCACACACATAATTCTTGTGTAAGATCAAGAGTTTAGAGAATCAGAAGAAGGACAAAGAATCACTATAAAGAGTAGTATTGGTATAGAGATTAGCGAGCCTCACTCATACACTTCCATTCGCCACATGGCCTTACACGATTGTCTAATTTACATCCTCCATTAGTTTCCATTCGTGGAACGATTTACCATTGGTGAGTGTTTGCTATTGGATTCAATGTCCGACCCGTAAATTTTCCCTGCTTTCCGAGCCATACTACTTAGCAGCTCCAGAGAATTTTTGTGCGCCGCCCGAAGAGACATTGCCCATTCGTTTAATCCGATCTCATCCTGTAACAAAGAAATATTACATTACAAATTCTCTCCAAGCAACAAATTAATATTATTTTCAAATAAATATTTGACGGAATATCAGAACAATAAACATGCCTACAGTGCCGTAAGAACGGGGAGGAAGCTCCTCCCGGCCGGGCCACTACGTGGCCGGCAAGGTCACCAACTTAAACTAGATATTATTGAATTTTTACCAAAATTATAGTGATCACTAAAATTTTGATAACACTTTGCACATAACACCATTTTTTTTGTTGATGCAAACTGAAACCAAAATTTTGTGATTAATAGTTGGTTTCCTACCCCGCCCTGGCCGAAAACATTATAGTTTGCCCTCTCCCCGAAATCCCATTTTTTACTAGAGAAGTATATAAAATGGCCATTTAAGTTTGATTTTGTTGTAAAATTAGGTAAATTTTTCGCGCTGCGCGCGATAATAAGGGCATTTCTATATATAATTATACATAGAAATTAAAACACTATAATATTGTAGACAGTTTGCCCTGTCCCAAAACTATCCTGAACAGTACCCAGGATCGTAAGCTGTGGTGCACAGCAAGGTTTATCTTGCAGAAATATTTGTAGAGCATAAGAACATGAGGTATAATTGAAGCAAGCCGCGCGAAATTTTTTCCAAATTTTTGAACTTTTATGGCAAAATCGCATCGAGAAGTTAGCTAATTTTGAGATAGCAAAAACATTCTGGGGGATGTTCGTGCACCCCTCCCCCTGGATACGCGACTTATCCTAAATATGCATATGTTTCAATAAGGTAAATTGTAATTTTTAATTAAACGACTCTGGCCTGGTCAGTACAATTTCCTCCTAGCCAGGCTATGGTTGTTACGGCCGTGCATGCTTAATAGTCCGTGCATGTTTATTGTTACTATTCTGACTATTTCTAATGGTGATAATTCTACCGACGACAAGAAACTCAGAGTGACGCAAAACTAGTATGATATTAGTAGCACTATGTTTTAAACATTTTGTGATGTGACAATGACACGTCTTATAAAAATATCTTACCGAATTCGTAACGACAATTTTATTTTCCTTCGTTTTGATCACAATCGCTTGTTCATTTTTGACAGTTACAAGATCTGGGACAATTTCATCAATGCAATCCATAAATATCAATTCTGGTTTTGTACTCCCCGATTCCGGATGTAGTTCTAACCTGGAGAAAGTAAGAAAATAGAAATGTTACATTTAGAGTTTAATTTTAAGCAAGAAGACGACCGGGAGTAACGACATGCAAAATCCCTTCCAAGACAGATATATAACAGTATGAATAAATAATCAATTTGAAGCAGTAGACCTACTCGAGTAATTTTTTTCCTGTCTTTTCTCCCATGTACAAAGTAAGATAGGAAGTATTTTCTCACCGGTTTGGATACAATTTCGCATAGCGAGTCTGCCAAGCTGAGGCAAATGGACCACCCAATTTCTTAATGAACCCATGCAGAATACAATCAGACTCTTTTTCGTCTGCATCGTATCTCTGTTTGTGTTTAGATCTTTTTTTGAGTTCCACTTTATCAGCCTCGCCATTGATGGTGTCGAACACAGTCTCTGCTACCTCCGCTTGCCACCTCTCCGATATGACCAGTGGAAAGTTTTTATATAGCTCTTGGTCTGCCTCCATCAGCTGAAAAAAAAATTAACTGTACATTCCCCTGAGGAACAATTCAATCAAATACACCAACAAGAATATTTCTGTCAGCCAGGGCCAGAAGTACTCTCCTTGCTGTTGCTCGCGTCAAAAGCCAGCTTTCATCGAGGTTTCACAGACAGAACAAACCCAACACTGTTTGCAACATAGCGACAAATTCAATTCTCCGATCCACTATCGGTTACTTTGCTCAGATTGGATTTGTTTTTTTAGTTCTATAATTTCATTGTTCCGTTCCTGGAATAAACTTGGTTCCTCCACATCATCTCTGAATACACATAACAGGATTTGTCAGAGTAGAAAATTGATTTTACTTTGATTCCTTTAGTGTCTTCTTCGTCAAAAGAACCAATGTCGAAAGCATCAGCTGCATTGACTTCACCCCGCGGAGGAATCAATGGAGGCGAGTACTTCTGTAAGTAAACTTGTTGCCAGTCTAACCCTTTGAAAAACGGATGCTCCTTCACTTCATCCGGCCTAAATTCAAAAACAACTATAGTCAGTCAACAGAATAAATTATCCAACCTATATCCTCAACCAACTATCAACAACACAAGATTAATATTCCAAAACTCAGACCCGGCTCTTCGTAACAACAAACTACATGACAGCCCATGTACTAAAGCTGACTCAGTATTCTTGATTATCTTTGTTACTTCTTTTTATGTCGCAATAATATAATAACGAACTAGGAGCCAAGTGAATGATGATAGCAAAGCATAGGCACTCTCCTCTGCCACAGGGCATATTATATTACATCACAAAGCAATAACAGCTAACTAAATCCATGTATAATATTCTCTGTGCATTATAATAATAGAGACATTGGGGCATACAGAAAACAATTCGCATTCTGTCTACGACCTAGCACTGAGCCGCAGTTCAATAGTAGACTCATAGTCTCATATTTATATTCTCATAGTCTCATATTTCTATACATAGAGAGAAGCTGGATATCTGCATTATATGGTAATAAAATGAAAAGTGGGAAAAGTATTGGAGAAATATCGGCATTGGCTATAGACGAAGTATTATAATGTTATAATGATGCACGGTGTACACGACCACAGATTAGTATTTGGGAGAAGAGAGAGTGAGTGAGTTGGTTGAGAATTGAGTGGAGAGTGTAGACTGTGAGTACACCTACACATAAAATGTACATACAGGGAAATTAGATTGAGGAAAGTCTGTAAAAGTTTTGCTTACCCCTTACCCTTACATCCCAATCGTTTATCGACGTCCCTATGTAAAAGTCCTTCCAACAAAGATCTAAGCTCCATCGAAAAAGACTCAGGTAACTCAACATTCTGCTCAAAATAGGAAAGTAAATTACAAGTCAAGTTAGAGATACTTGTCATCCACAATATATAAATCCGACTAAGGGCGAAAGATCGGATCTGCGTAAAGGTAAAAAACTAGTAGGAGTCTACTACTAGGAGAGTAGCCTCTTCACAGACTACCAATGCAATGGATGATCAGAATCGTATCGCCTATGCCATACATAACATGGAATCAATTTTTTCACTATAAGTTACGTGATAGTTACCATCGTTAAGGTCATGCGATCGATTTCGTGCTTGTCTTTTGTTTTGTGTTGTCGAAACGGGCTGTGTCCTTTTAATAGTTTGTACAGCATACAGCCAAATGAGAACCAGTCTGCACTTGAGTCGTACGCAGTTCCTTTTGACAGCACTTCTGGCGCCATGTAACCGTGCGTACCCCTAAATCAACAATTTTAAATGTAAGGTTCACAGAGTCAAACAGTCTTCATGTTCTTTTAAGTACTTTCCTCTTTCACATCATAGTACTCATCCAGCCATCATTTCGCAATCAAAGTAAACCCGTGCGTTCACAATACCCACACTTTTGAAAAAAAAGCGAATAACTCAATCCCCAAAGTCCATAAAAGCAAAGAGAAAACCTCGGAACAAAGATTTTTCACATTAAAAATGTTTTTTTACTTTGTTGATACAGTGAGTTTGGAGTGTCACAGAAAACCCATTACAGATTTATAAATTGAAAGATACAACTGAAACAGCGACTAACAAATAAAAAATGTAATCCACTTCTTGGCCAAAACCCAGTGGTACATTAATCGAGTTGAGAACAAAACAGGAAAAAAGAAGTTTGGTGTCACGACAACAAAATGAAAAGAAAACAATAGTTGAGAATCTGGGGCGAGACGCTCATTGAATACTGTTTAACTTTTGCAACAGGATTCTCTGAAAAGAAAAGACGCTAGGATGAGAGAAATTAAACTTTACACTTTGGAAAAATACAAATAGAGCAAGCGACTTTTAGGAATTTGCGTTAACCGTTGTTAGTGAAGTACTGAGACAAAAGAAATGCATTAAGATAACAGGGAACAATAGATTGAAGGATGAGGACGAAATCGATTACATGCAACTGATGAATTGAGTTAAATAAGTTTTTCAAAAATCACTTACACGCTTGCGTGGGGTTTTTTCTTAGAAAAGTCACACGCGAGTCCTAAATCAGATATGCGAACATGACCATGCTCATCCAGAAGTATGTTGGCTGGTTTCAGATCACGATAAACAATATACCGTTTGTGCATGTGCTCCAGACCTTAAATTGAGACACATGCATTAGCGATTATGGTCTAAACTACAAAACAAATACAACAAAACGCAAAACATGAACGAGTTGCTTGCATGACGAGAAATTGAGTCATTGCTGCATTGTCGACATTGGAAACAAGGGACGCTCAATCAAATTGTCAGGATTTCACAATCTATAACATTGCTATCTATTTCGGACGCTATTATCACTAGTATCTATAAGAAAACTACAACAAGAGAATGTTATTGTGGCGTTCTAATGCTAAAATGTAAATCAGACGAAATAATGGACAGGGATAGAAAAGGACTTTTTCTGAAGTCTGAATGCACGTAATTAAAATAGGAGAGCTAAAGACTGAAATTACAAACCAAAGCCGCAATTAGCCAAGCAAAGATAAAAAGATGGACTCATAGTCTTTGTCATCAAGTCAAAACTACAAAGTAGTCCAGTTAGTTGGGTCATCTGACGTTGTCACATTATTCGAACGGTATATCGGTAAATGTCATGTGAATATCTGCGTGTATCCCAAGGGCGAAAAAGCGATGACAGGAAAAACAGTGAGATAAACAGAATAATATGAATTGTCCTCAGAAGTCTTAACTCTATCGAAGCATTGCGTTGCGACGAGATTTTATAAAACCTTTTACATTAGGAAATCACGTGTACGTAGGCCACTGCTACTACGACTGGGATACAGTGCAATGGCTGTGATGCGGTATGGTGGCCAAAGTATTTATTAAGTGTGCTGTTGTGTTGTGTGGTGTAGTTGTAGTGTATTTGATTTTATAGAGACGAGACGAATGGAGAGGGGAATTGAATAGGAGCGTCGAGTGTAAATTAAAATGTGATGATGCGGATGCTGGAAAGTAATCATCATCTCCCAGCATACAATAATGTAAAGTAATGATAGAGAAAAAAATCGAGTGTCATCCGTGTCCATGGTGTAGACTGATTACCTAAAATGACTTCTGCGGCATAGAAGCGCATATCTTGCTCATTGAAAACGCCATGCTGTGATAAGTGGTAGTGAAGATCACCGCCATTCATAAGGTCTAAGATGAAGCACAGCTTGTCCGTTGTGTGAAAGGCGTACGTCATGCAGACAATGAACGGACAATCTGCCTGTTTATCAGGAAACAAAAAAACTTTGCTCAAAATGGGCACGTAATAATAAGATATATACCTAGAATGGAACATTATATTGATTACACAATGACTTTGGGTGATTTCTGTGCAAAAAATACGTGGAAAATTGTGATGTGAAAATGTTACTCTTACAGATGGTAAAACAAAAAGAAATTCGTCTGAAGGACATGGCAACGTCAGATATATATTAAGTTTGTTAGCTCAAGTATGTACAAAGAAGCACAAAGAATGTGTTCTTTGTGCTTTCGAAATGACTTTCTGGTTGCACTGTAAACGTACAGGGTGCCACCTCAAATTTATGTCTTTTACATTTATTTCTTTTCCACGATACGATTATTAGATTCTCTTCCTTCTAAATCACACGCCAAATCAAATACCATCCAATTTTACCTAAATCAACCCTTTTAGTATTATTATACGTTGCACATCAATTTTTGCCTAATAGTATATTATTAGATACAATATTGTACAAGTCGTACAGACTCAAATTCGCCAATAAACGCTCATCCGACTAATTGTAAGCCTTTTCTCATTTTGAAATTCTTTCTTGTATTATCTGCAAATGACTCCGTTCAATGACACTGAAAGAGACTCATTCGTCAAACCAGAACGCCCTTACGACTGAGAGACTTTTTGGCATCAAGAAAATGTATCACTCTATAAATATTTTATTAACCTTTCTCTTTTTCTCTCAGGTGTCGGCTAGGAGACGTTTCGAGAATATGACTAATAATCAACAGTTTTTTTTGCAGATTCATTTGCAAATTGAATAAAATTTCAAAATTGAATGTCTGATGAGAAATAATAAACTACATCATTTTCCCTCTAAAATAAAAAAAATCTTCCGCACTCTAAAAAACGGAAGCTTTTTAAACTCAAATGACCTTGCAAAGGAGTATAACAAATTTTAATGTATCGTAGGTGTTATATTTTAAAAAATCAAGAATATTTAAAGAAAACTTTATTGTTTTTCCTCTATGTATGTCAAACTGAAGCAATTTAACACACAACTCTGGACAACCAATTGGACTGTTCGGCTGTCTCAATGACGCGGAGCGAACGATTTGTCATTTTTAATTATTGAGTTACAGCGAATTGGGACAGAGGGATAGACAGATTCGCATAAAGGTATCTGCGATACATGAATAAGTAAAGGGATTTGAGTTTAAAAACCTGTCTAAAAATGACAAGTGTAATTGCCATTGCAAATTGCAAAGTTAATCGGCTATGAAATATTTTGTAATCGTGCATCATGAAGGAAATTAAGTAGTGAACTTGAGTTGCGAAAGACATGGCTCCCTGTACAGATACACACCTAAGCTAACCCAATGTATGTACATAGTATGTGGGACACAAAGGTAAGTATAACTTGTACAAGGTTTCTACAGGGACACAATGAGAAGAACAAAGAGAAATTATCCGAAAAGCACGAACCCCAGTGCTGACAAGAGAAAGCATAATTCTTTCATTTAATGCTAACGTCTCCCCTTGCTTCATTTTAATCCGTTTCTTATCCAGACACTTCATTGCATACATCTTCCCTGTGTCAGCCTTCCGACATCCGTACACTTCTCCGAAACCCCCTCTGCCAATTATTCGGTGAACACTGAAGTCATTCATAGTTAACTGCACAAGAATTAAACAAAACACACTCATTATTAAGTCTCACTTACAAAAGTGGTTTCAAGTACCTATATACGTTGGCAAGTTTGCACATTGCACAGCAACAACAATAGTATGGGTACTTAAATTTAACTCTCATGTTAAATATACACGCTGGAATGAGCAGGGCAAATATGCAAAGAAATAACATTGCTTTTACACAACACAAGTATTTGCACGGTTTTTCATTACTTGGTGTACGCATATTACACACGTATACACACAATTCACAACCTGACCTCAAATTGGTTTTTCAATTCTGTGTGTCTTCTGGATACCTTGACAATAACTCCCGTACGCAAAAGTCAATAGAGACTTGCTTGTGTTAGAAGAGCTGAAAATTCCTTGTACATCATTTGGTACTCAATTTCGATTGCTCGTCGTGCTGTGCTCTGCTGTTTACTTTGCTTTGCATGGTTGCCTTGAAGTCAAAATAAAATGCATTTCTTTTTTCTTTGATTTTATTACCTGTATGTTTAGTTCCAAGTTTTTCCATTGGCAAAAACGAGTGTACTTGTCACTGCAATAGAAAATTGACATGAGTTATGAGGAAAAGAGGAGCAACATTAAATTCTGAGCTGAAAAGGGCGGAAATCCTACTACAGACCTAAGGTAATCCGTCACTATGGGGTTAAATGCAGCACATCACTATTGCCTACTCTGCCACACAACTCTGCTACTTCGACTACAGTGCATTATACTTAAATAGAACGCTATGAAAGAATGCTCACTCACTCAATCATATAGGCGGAGTATTTGTAATACAGATTAAAATTAAATCTCCTAGCATTTGTAGCCAATATCGCTATCTCTCCGTTACTTATGCTTTGTTACTGACTGCTACTATGTATTCATTCGTATGAGAAAAGTAGTGCCGTGTAAATACTACGATATTAACTAAAAGCACAGACTATGGCATGAAAACTGTTGAGATGAGGGAAATGGGACTACATAAAATTGAATTCTACTCCGATTTTAAAAATATCAATTTGCTCATCGTCATGAAAATATCGATTCGTCAATGGGAAAAGCAATTTGCGATTCAATTCTACTCAATCTAGTAAACGTTTTCCGTTGGGATTGATGATTGGCAGAAACTGGAGGCCAAGAAAATTCCACTAGATCCCATTATGCTCATCCCTATAAACTGACTATAAAGTTACTGCAAATATAATACAGTAAATGGGCTGCTGGGCTCCACTTACTTGCTGAATGTCATCACGATCGTCATCCTCTACCTCTAGTCTTGGCAACTACATGTAACTCTACTCTATTCCTCTGCTACAACAATAGTGAAATTAAACCAAGTACATCCACTACTCACCTACAACCTAAATACTTTTACGACCAGTTATCATCACTTATATTCCGCATGCGGTCAAACAAACACGCACAGCACGAGCTCAGCGCTTCAAAGAAACACTAATTTTGTCGAATAGCTAAATTAATGACTAAACCTATAATATAGACTATACACATAGCTACACGCTACCACAGATACAGTTCTCCCTACAATAACAATCATCTCTATAATTAAAATCGTTTTATATGCATAAAAGATAAAAAGTAAAATTTAGTTAAACTAAGTAATACATGGTTTGAATTGCATACACGCTATTATTTAGTCTGAACACTGAATATAAATTTGACTTTGTTTACTCTGTTGGAAGAAACGTGGCTAATATAATAATACACTGAGATTAGGATTCAAACAGTGCGTACACGGTTAATAACGGAATAAAGTATATTTAGATAATGGGGTTTACACATAAAATATAATAGACGCATATTATGAAATAGATCCGATTTGAACCATATAATATGAAACCCTTTAATTGCACACCACACGTACTACAAGACATACTAAATACACATTAGGTATATACCTATTACCCATACCTATATGATAAATGGTTTTCGTGTGAAAGATGATTTCTGTCTATAGGATGAAGTCGTGACTTCGCACTTGCTCTCTACACGCTATACACGAAACATGCAGTAACAAACTACGTCAAGCCTCATCGGTATGATATTACAATAAATAACCGTTTTGCAGCAGCAAAGCATTCAAGGGAACCATCAGGTCAACAACTAGGTGTTAAAAATGAATATAGAAGGAATAATGAAAAGTAGTTGATGGAAAATTTACCTTTCTAGGAATTGTCTAAATGGATCTGCTCGTAAAAAATTAAAAATTTCATCAATATATGGCTGAAAAGAAACAAACGTCATTTGATTAATGAGGGTAAAGGCTGTATGGAAGAAAATATATTAAATATTCAATTCAAACACTTCGTTCCAATCAGTTAAAAACGTTTAATTAAGGAATAGTGTTAATGAAAAACCTCCACCCCTGAATAGTTGATTTGACTTGAAGATTTGATTTGACTTTTAAATAAAGACCAAACAGGTGAAAAAAGTGGTTTGGATTTGAAGTATGTTTGAACTATGTTTGCACATAACTTAGGATGATATTTTATTCACAAGATGGATTATAATTTTCTTAGTTTCATTTGTTTCATCGTTGTCAGATAAATAACAAACAAGAGGCGATTGGAAGAAATAGAAAAGTAAAAAGGCAAAGGCAACTCACCTCAAATAAATCGGGAGGAACATCTCCTTTAAGTAGATGCTTTTGTACATGATCTACGGCTTCCTTAGTGAAGTTCTATGAGAGACAAAACGACAAAACTTTTGTTAGCATTTTCCACTACACGCTAACGAGAATGAATAAAAGCGAAGTATTAAAGTAAAGTACAGCAGCACAAAGAAAACTAAAGTATAATCGACTAAACTAGACGAGATTTAGTTTATAGTTCAGTTTCCAGTGATCCAACTGAGAAGTATTAAGTATTAAGTTTATAAAGCACATAAGTACAGAAGGTATTTCAAACCAACACTTACATGTGTATGAGACAGCAGTTCCTTCATGATGAAGTTATCGTAAATTTCTTTTGCTAACTTTCTCCGTTCGTCCATACTCTCCATTTTTTCGAACTTTTTAATCTGCAAAATATTATAAATACCTTGTGAAAATCATCTCATGCAAGTGATACTTGTAGTATAAATACAGTCCTATTTCTAATTCCGCCGTTACTCTCAGAGACAAGACAGTAGTAGGTATTATTATAGTATCTCGTTATAGGTATCACACACAATAGATCATAATACCATTCTATCTAGCACGTTCAGGTTTGTATGCACAGAGATGAATGGAAAAGATATGAAAAGGTGCTGTTTTGCCCTAGTATTGCGCAAATGAGCGAAAAGTAAACAGTAATATTCCTCTTCACTCAGGAATTTAAAGATACTTTTGTATGCTTTTCATCTTTTTGGACTTAAATATTCTTAATCCCTATTATTACTGTCTATTTTCAGTCATGCGACATCATATTGGAAAATTTACTATCAAACATAGAATATATAGGTACTTCCTACTGCTACTAGTTTCACTCATAAAAGTTATATCATTTTACAGCAGCTTTACTTAAGTCAAACGGACATTTTTCACCAAAAAGAAAATTAATAATTTTATAAATCATAAACTCTGCAAAGGTATAAATTTAGTGCAATAATATTCAGCTGGTTAAGGGGGAACGCACACTTTGAACTTATCCTTGGAACGTATTTAAAGGTAGCGCGGGGAGGAAGAAGGTCTGTTTACAAGTGTGGGAAAGTTCTATTCATTTCAATAATGAAGATTGAATGTATACCTACGAGAGAATACACGGACTGTATGAACATCATCCCACTTTTATTTCCATCCTTGGAATTCTGCATCACCTATTCTCTCTATAGATAGTGAAAGAAAATTCGACATGAGATCGATGGTTACGAAACTTTTCGAAAATTCTATACCCCATCATAAAATACAGAAGAAATTTCTGCAGTGTATCTAAGGCGAATTCTTGGAAATTTTTCTTTCTATTATGATTAAAAATTAAAAAACTGCGTCCATCATGGAATTCCTTACTCGACTAAAATTAGAATTTCGAACAGCTTTCAGATACGCTAGATAAAAATGCCTAATTTGTTATACTAAAAACCATTTTAGTGTAGACTGACCTGTAACCTCGTTCTATCTTTAGAAAAGGTGTGCGCTACCCCTTAAAATGAAGTAATATTTATAACCACGATTAACAAAAGTTTTTTCGGATTCACGTTTAGTGTACCTATAGATGTACGGAATGAAACTAAGATTGTATTGAGACGTAACTTACAGCTATAAGTTACACACTTCGTATATTCCCTGAATATACAACCTAGAGAAAAAAGTACAATCTACACAGCTGGGTAACATATTGTAATATGAATGGATTATTGTTCACATTATGTAGAGTAAAACAAGTGGGTAATTGCACGACATGTGATTATGTTTGATGATTAAAGGAATTGTTAAACTACCCCAGAGACAACAGGAAATATATTTTTGCTGTCATACAAGTTGTACATCTCTGTCATTTAGTGCAGTCAACCAAGCATGCATTTGGTTGGGATAACTCTTAATTGCATAAAAATGTTCCACTACATTAATGTTGACCGTGGCCTGCATTGACAAGGTAAAGAAAGAGCTGTAGAGTAACAAATGATGAACCCATTTAATACGCAAGAGCAGACTCTGATGAAGGTCTGCTTTTCGAATTGAGACCCAAAGGAAAAATTAGATAGTCGAATAAATGAACAAGACGACTTTAACTTAGTCAGCAAACGTATATACCACTACTCTTTTGTAATATTTCAGTTATCAATTTCTCATAGTCCCAGAATTGCCATATTTTGAATATGAAATATGTGTATACTTATAAAAACGTAAGAAAATTTGACAAAATATTATGTTTCTATATTAAAAACCATGCAAAAGTGCCGTTTATTTGAATTCATAGAATTGAATTACCGAAAAATGGAGATAACAAAAAATTAAACAAATTTTTGCTTAAGTTGGCGTTAGATTTGGGGTTTTGGAAGACTTTTGTATATATTTGAATATTTTTGCATTCTCATGAGAATTTGAGGACGTGTCTAAATTACAATAAAATACTCATGATCTGAGTATACCTGGAAACACTGCTAAGTCCTTATACATGAAGAGCACATAAATATCCGTAATTTTCGTTAAAAGCTGTTTTCTGTAAATCCTAGTCATAATGTCTTTTTAGATTTTTTAGCACTTTTCTGCAGTTATAATCGTTTTAAACAACCTGAGATAGAAGGATGCTGTCGCTTGAATGATGTTCTAAGAGATAAATGCGGATGTGCATAGAATAGAATGCTGTATAGCATAGCATAATATCAAATGTATAATAATGTGGTACTTGAAAAAGAATAGCGGTTTTCATTTTCAAGTCATGTATTATGCATAATCAAAGCACCGAATGTTCTCTATGTTCTGAGGATGTGACTGACTGAGACACGATCTACTTTACATCCTTTGCATTTACATCCCAGACAGACTCTGTAGTAAGCAGACTACGTTGCTGTGTTCAATCGAAATAAAATTGAAATTGACCAAGATTGAAACTTTGGAAAAGCCAAGGTTTGAGACAATTCTGTCAGTGATGCTAACACATACAGATAGTTGCACAATAGCAGTCTATGAGAAAATAACATTTTTTAAAGATCTATGAATCATATCTACTAACTTGACCTTTGACCTATATATGGATCGCTTGAATAGAAAGCGTTGCAATGATAAATCATGTTCTAACAATAGTCTGAATTTATTGCACATACATGCAATATTTGGCAACTAACTAAATAAATGTACACACTAACACAGTAGAATTTTAAACCTGTGTGTATAAGAAAATGGTTTAGAATATTAGAAGGAAGTTTCAGGGACGCTTTTTGCATTTTTATCAAAATTCTAGTAGTAGGTAGTAAGTCCGTTGAGCCAGTTGAGCGTAAACCCGTCAAGGGTATTTGACTGCGTGCCAAGTCCACTATGTAATACAACGGTACTTAATCCACAGTCTAGATTTGTAATTGTAAAGAAAAAGAAAAGTACAGGTTGTATTGCCTGTAATGGCTTTTTGCTACCTCTGTATGTGTATAAGGTAGATTTACCTTTGTTGGAAAAGTAAGTACAGCGTAGAGCATTGTAGTTTCTAGTAGCCAGCAGAATGCATTCCTAAGGATTCGGGTACATAGTTTCATTATCTTTTACTTGATCCTACAACCTACCTACAATTTGGGCGCACACTGCACTGCAGTGTATTGTACATGACATTTTATGTATGTTTTTACTGTCAAGTGTCACTTTACAACATGCCTACATAAGAATATTACGACATTTGTTACAAGCAAAGGAATATGCAGCATATATTTAATATCCTCGAGTCGTAGCCCTCCTTCTAAAACATTCACACAGCAACTCTCAAGTAAGGAGCATAGAAGGAGCATAGAAGATTATGAACCATAAGAGTAGTAGCTAACAATGAGTCAAGTACTGGTGGGGTTATAAAATAAACCGAGTGTAGGGTACCTAGTAGTACATGGGAGAGTCATAATATCTACTGAGAACAATGTTACGTATGTATAAACATCGTGTTATGAGACACACATTATTACACACACAAAGACAACTCACTCTACATACAAACTAGAAGCCTGGCCTGGCCAGAGACAAAATCAATGTCCTTGTTTGTGTCAATTTTGACATAAATGGTAATTTCCTCGTCGAGAACATATGGAAAAAATGCTATAGAGTTTTATTTGTCATGTAGGGACACTTGTTGTGGGGTTTGTTCAAGATAAACTGCAATACGGAAATAAATTGTGACGAAAATTCAAAATAAAATATTTTCTTCGTATTCTAAAGTTTTCTGCTATAAAGCGTGCAATTTTCCACTTGATGAACCATGTCGCAATTTCTTTTTAGGAGGCAACGTTGTGTATGCGTCGTTCGCTGTAGTATACTGGCATTGAAATACTTATAAAGAAGATGTTGTGCACAATCAACAATCATGCATTCGCTCGTACCATTTCTTTTTAATACTTTTGACTTTACTTTAGAGCATGCAGTGACGATATGGGAAAGGAAATCCATCACTGTCAAATCAATTGTATTTATTTATTCGCACAGGGCTCATTACTACTCTCATGTGTATAAATCAGCAGACTCTCAATGTGACGACCAATTTAGATATTCGTCACTGGACATTGGACAAGCTTATTAGAGCCCATTTACATTTTGCATGGCTTGACTCGCAGCACATGTATGGAAAAGTCATATGCTACTTAACAACTTCCATTACAAGGCGAAATGTTAAATAATATTCCGAGTAAAGAGATTTAACAAACATACACAGCTATAAGTTAAAACGCATTTCATTTTATGACTTACCTCTTCGTAAAATTTAATTTGCGGTATTGGTTCATCGGTGACAGTTTCACAAAACTCCTTGAACAGTAAATATCCTGTGAAACATAAAAATTACATTAAAATGAATTATTATTCCAAGAGTTCGTAATTACCGTTATAGTAGTAGTAATTCTATATTCATTATAATATAAAATATGTATAATCATAATTTCATTATGTTATAAAACTCATTTATGACACAAGCTAACCTTATATTATATAGCCATAGGCACCTAACCAAAAACTGCACATAATATAGAATAAAAATATTATACCACGTTTAATATCAACGTTATATTCGCTATTCGTTAAGGTAATTTGGTGCAATGCAATGAATGATTTTCTCTTCCTGTTTCAAATCAGACTTATAATAAATAGTATAGCTAGTACGTTAGAACTATAAAACTAGCCAATATAATCAATCATAATTATTACAATCCCCTCGGTTTGTAATTACACTTCAGAAGATGGGACTCGCACTCGACAATAAATTATGCCGACACAATATAATACCCCTATATAGTGTTTAGGAAACAGCTAAAAGTTTGTTATTACTGTGATAAAAGTGATAATAAACACTTGGCAGATAAGCATCATTTTATATTCATAGTATTTCTATTACAAAGTTAGATCCTATCAGCGAAATTAAAATAAGTTTCAAAAAACCAACACTTTAGGAAACCATGAACGAAGACTGTGTGATGTTTCCAACGAAATCGTATTAAGCAGAACATAACAGTATTTAGTACACATAGTATTTTATAACGGCACATTTAGTTCCATTCGAAGTTATAAAGAACACTACAATGCAGTAATACAGTCGGTAAGAACTTTGTTAGACGGGAAAAAGAAGAAAAACTTGCAATCGTATTTTATAACTTATAGGTAGTTAAAAAAGCATGTTTTTGGTTTCATTTAGATTGCCAGTTGCCACAGCTCAAGGCTGTATCTAGAGGCAGGGTACAAGGTCCCGTACCTCCTCCCCCCGCTGAAATCCCAAAAAATAGGTTATTTTAGCCCTAAAGTGCCCAAAATTTCGCGCTACGCGGGAATTTTATACTTTTTAGAGTAATTTTGCCTAATCTAGCTCAATTTTTTCGCGCTACACAAAAAAATTGTCATTTATAATTCGATTTTGACTTCGGTGGCCCGAAACCAAATTCTAGATACGGCCCTGTCACTGCTACAGTAGTAACAGTCGTTCCAGGCACAAAGATGAGTAAATAATTTATCGTCTACATATCGCACATATCAGTAACACACGATATCGATGAGAGTTGGTAGTAATGGTACAAGGGCTAAAAGCATTAAGGTTCTAGTCTCAGGTAATTAAAAGCTAGTAATTGCAACTGTATCTGCGAGTCTATAGTATCCAATCAGTAACAAACAAGTAACTTGGGTCATGTAAAATAATCACAGGCACAAAACCAATGTCCGCCCGCCTACTTTACCTTTGCAATCAATAATAGAAGAACCATTGTATAATATCAAGACATACCCTGAAAGTAGGTTACATCGTCAACACAGGGTTCGGAGGATCAATTTTCGATCTTAAATTTTGGACTACTTATATAAAATGGAGTTTCTCCTAAAGCCCCAAGAAAGAAATGCAAACTACATTTACGAAATTTAAAACCCATCTACAAATTAATAGTAAAATTTAACAGACGTCTTTTAACGAACCGAACCGTATTTTATAAGACAATACTTACGACTTGAGACTTAGGACTTATTTTAATGAAATAAATTACACGGCAAGGATTGAATATGTTGCAAGTTTCATTTTTTTTTACTATAGTAGCGTCAGGCCTAAATTTAGCTTTTAATGGGAGAATCATCTGCATCGCACGCTTACTGTATGCTACTTAGTATCTAGTATCTGATATCGCTTTACATGCCATATCATTAATTTATTATCGTATATCATATTGTTTGTAAAATTCATATTCGGAAAATATAATACGAGTACTGAGTGACTACGGATAAATTATTCCAAAATGTATATAGAGATAACAATAGATAAACAAAGAACGTACTCAAAAAGTCAAAGGTAGCGTGAAAGGCAGCAGGCAGGCTACAATTCCGCATAGATACCTAACAACTCAATCGAATGCAAACGGCATGAAAAGAATCACATACAGTTAATTTTAAAAAACAAGATCCAGGAAGACATTAGAATTTGTGAAGTAAAACAAATGAGGCAAACAAAGATAATATTGTAATCATACAGAAGCTTCAAGAAAACAAGAAGACTTGAAAGTAAAATTATTTATTGGCCTTAGGTATCGAGAAGGATATAAATGAAGCCATTGAACAGCCCTGGCTTGGCTGGCTGGTATCATCAGGGAGTGGTTGTCTTATACTAGTATTTTCAAGCCAGGAAGATTGGTTGTATTATCTGTGAATGTGAGTCACAAAATTGGTGGAATAGATTGTTAAGTACAAGAGCTGGGCACGACTCAATTCTATGGATTCAATCCTTCAAGCTACTAACCATACCGTTCAGCCAACAATACTCGATCATACTGGAAAAAATTGAATGTGAATCTCATTAAAACACTAAACTGAAATCTAGATTGTATAGAATTTCTGCAATATTGTTACAGAAGACAATATAAGCTGCCTGGTTGAATCTTTTTTATATAAATGCTATGAGCACCTATGAACATATATAATGAGAATTGTTATTTCTGCACCCAATTTAGAAAGTTGAAGTAAAAATTAGGAAAGCAATTTTGGAAAGTGCATCCGAAGCGGAAATATAATGATTATCTGAAAAACCGGGAAACAATTTTGTTCGGTAGTTCGGTTTTTTACTGCTGCGTGGAACCGTCCGCCATCTCTATTAGGTACAAGAAGGAAATTAGAGTAGAATCTACATGGGCAAATCCTCCAATCAAGCCTTGAAGTGCACACCTAGTATAAACAAGACATTTACTAGTTTGTTCACATAGCACTACGGCATTTAAACAAAGTGTGTAGCACTGGTGCAGAACTGCTACTGGAAGAAATGAAGAGACTGGATGGACCGATCACCGATCCGTGTCAATGCTAATAATCAAGCTAACCAGTTCATTCAAAGAGAAGCAAATAGAAACCGTTCTGCTTTCTCAATTCGGTACAGCTCTTGACTACAGTACAGACACAGCAGAGCCAAAACCGACTGGGTAGAATACCTCGGATACCAATGCCAATACCAGCCAGCATCAGCAAACAGCACAGTGTCAGTGATAAACAGACGCGACAGACTCAATACAAATCTAATTTAGGATTTATTTATTTATTCTTGTCTGTTCAACTGATTGCTATGCCTATTTACCCGGACAATTCTATAACTAACTTCTGTTTCTCCAGTTCATCCTTTGAACATTTTCACATGAAAGAGGAAAGACGACTGGATGTGATTGATAACTCAGAGACCTGGAAATGGTGGTTGATGACAATGATGCCTATCAACAATGACATGTATAACATATTCATTTGCACTTAATTAGCTCTATTATTTATAATAACATATTATACGTGTTTACTTATATCTTCAAAGCAACAACGCTTTTAAATAATACCTTTTAATAGAAATACAATTTGAGGCATATAAGTCCAAGCCTGGTCAAATGTTGTGGAAAATATTTCATTTTGCTAAAAACGAATCCTCAGGTATTTTGTAATTTGAACCCTAAGTATTTTCGACCTGAATGTATTTTGAGCTCATAAATATTTTGAACACGATTGCGTAAAATCTGTTTTAAAATGCTAAAAATATGGTCTAGAACTAAATCCTTCGCGATGAGTACTTACAATTTAAATGAGTACATTTTGTATGGTTCTGCTATTGTAAACACATAATTTCTACTAAAGTCTAAGTATAACTCTACCTCATATTGTTAATGATAGTAATTGTATTTTGAAATGCATTAAAATGTGGGATATTTTGCATTTTGAAATACATTTTCCTAATACCATTTAGAATTTTTTGTATTTTAAAGATATTTAGGAAAACCTAGTTTATTTGTGTTTGAAAGAATGCAAATATTTTCATTTTGTATCTTGAGAAAAAGTATTTTGCTCAGGTTTACACAAGTTTGGAATACAAAACTGAAGAATGGATGAAATTAATCAAAATGTACAGTATTCCTTATACTCGATACTGTAAATACAAAACATAGATATTTGTTATTCATATTACATAATAGATAGAGTTTATTTAGGTACGAAGGAAGAACTGTTCATACATAACACTTATTCCTCAAGAATCCTCAATAAATACATGTAGAATTACTTTCGACTTTTTGGAATTGAACACAATTAATAATATAACAAACTGTCGCAAAATGAAGGAAAAGAACAAAACTACAACTATTAAGTTTATGTTTCGCTATATTTATAAATGTGTTCATGAAATGAACCGTATAATATAATAAAATGTACGTAAGCGGATAGGGAAAAACTGCTAACAGGCAAAAAGTACACACTTCCTTTAATAGAAAAGAACACGGTTCTGAAAGCACATTTAAAAGAATAAATGAAAACGTCTACAGGGATGTTTTCGACCAAATGTATCTGACTATGTGGATTACTCGGAGACACCGAGACCGCACTTTCATAAAATGGATTACACCTTGGTTGTCTGCATTGTGCATGTATATACCCTAATACTCCAGAAATGACGAAGAAGCGGGTTTAAATGTAAATGTAATGCATTCGTAAGTTGCAAAAGGAATGCATACTAGTACTACAAAGAAAACTCTAAACTACATACACATCAATTTGAATTTTCAAATGCAATCGGAATGAAGGATAGAAGTAAAAACTAATTCTGCCGGGTTTAGTTTATACTGGTCGATTTTGTTGGGAAATTGTTTTCTTTGAGTCTGAGAAGATCTTTGAGCAAAGGACTGGAAATCAAAAAATCTAATGATAGATTTGAGATTTGGTCTCCCAGCAATGTCTGCAGTTCATTGTGGGTGAAAAAGCGTCGATCCCGATCAGCTTTGATTAAACGTCGAGTGTTACAACTTGCAGAGAATTTCGGTTGAATTAGTTTTGTGCAGGAGTCGTGGGTAAGAAAGAAAACAAGCAATGGATTCCAACGCTATGCCAGCCCGCCTGGGGGAAAGGACATGCCCATCCACCTTTCCCTACGGATAAATAAACCTATCCATAACTTTCTTTTCGACACCACAGTTAGTTGCTCCTTGCTCCGATCCTTAAGGGTATCCGTATCCACAACTGAAATGTGATATTTATAGGCAACATAATAATGATGTAGATCGAATAACCAACTCGTAAATTGAGCTGGCGTCTTTTACAACGCATAATGGCGTCTTGCCACCTTTGAGACGACAATTCTCTCATGATATGAATAAACCACGAGTGTTTGAACAGGTCATAGATCATTGTGCTTACCTTCTAAACACTCTCCTATTCCTACACAACCCAGACATTCATACGCACGTAATAACAACCAGGGCCGATCTTAGGCCTGGGCAACCCGGGCGATTCCCCGCGCTCGTATACTTGCAGCATGGGGAACTCCGGTCAGCAGTAATAGTATCGAAGAATGAGATTGGATAATTGTAAGTGGTATATAAATGTCAGAAGTTCTTTACAACCTAAATGCTATTTTGTATCGAGTTCCTAATTTTGCAATATACCATAATATTTCTGCGTGAAGTGTCATAATAACTGGCCCGGGGCCCCGCAAATTCTAAGGCCGGCACTGATAACAACTCCACATCATCTTTTCACCTCAAACTTCCTCTTAAAAACAAAACCTTGTCTTTCATGCACTCATGTACTTTTTACATACATCACTTCAATGGCAACATTCCAAATTATTCTAGGTGTGCTCTATCGATTAGCCACATTTAAAATCCAACAATAAAAATAATATTGTAGTAGGATAACAAACCAAACTCATATATGGACACCAAAACCTTTCTGTTAGACAAAGAGTGATGTTCTTATTTTTGATACCCATCACTTTTCAAATCACTGAAATCTCTGACAATATAATTTAATAATTTACCATCTTCACAAGTTATTTGGTGGAGTAACAATAGCTACATAAATAAGGTATATATATGTTTGATTGAGAATAAACAGAATTACCTTTCTTGTCCTTTATTGTTATATTGTAGCTATTGCAATTTTTTTTTCGTTTTTAGTGCAAATGCTGGATCGTACAGATTACAGATAGTCATTGGATGATTCAATGACAAATTTTACATTTCAAAATATCGTATAGGTATATTTATAGAAAGTCATGCTTATAATCTTTTCTTTGATAATTCTTATGCAAATTAAGGAGGAATGTAATTTGGTTTTCAGGGACAACACGAGCCTTTCAACCAGGCACGTATCCAGCATCATAAGCTGGGGGTACACAGCAAGGTTTTTTACAGAAAGTAATTAATGGTAGAGCAATATTTTAATATGCGGAACAATTGAGTGCATACAGCACTTTGAATTATGTCCAAACCAACTTAAAACGCATCAAATTCGCGCTACGCGCAATTTTTTTTTCCTAATTTTTTGATGGTAAAATAAGCTACTTTTTAGATATTAAACGCATTCTGGGGGGTGCACGTGCACCCCCTCTGGATACGTGCATGCTTTCAACAATACTAATAGATATTACAAATAAATACCATTTATCATCATCGGTATTATTAAAGGGCGAACTTGATTAATAACCATAAAAACAAGAAAGAAAAACGTTATAATATGAAAGCAGACAGTAAAGGAAGAGTTTAAGTTTAGCTTTGAGATAAATAAAATGAAAATTGCACTTCAAAAATTCGAATTGTAAACGGACTGGACAATTTTATTTGTTCCAGCTTTGCACGTTATGTTATGTTCTATGACCTTTTTGTTTTACTCTTGAAGAACGAAGAACTGGACTGACTCTTGATTCTGGTACCTATTTCTACCTAAAGAACCCAGATTGAGTGTTGGAATTTGTTTGCACTGCATTCATAGAAGTGCGTAAGGCACACAATTGTACCTCTATCACCACAAGGTTGGTATAACTGTTTGTAGCAGACCTTTCCTGGAAACAATGCTGTACTTTTAGAGTAGGTATGTAAACATTAGTCGAGTAAATAAAATACCTCAACCGAATTTGTTACTAATGTTATACATGTTGTTTTAACCGTATTCTAAATTTCAACTAGTACTATGTAGTTGGAGGAAATATAGAATAAATGTGTTCTTACCTAATCGTTGATTAAAAATTTTGTCAAAGTTAACGTCCCCCTTCTTTTCGAGGTACTTGTGCATGACACTGCGAACACTGCAAAGAAAAACAAAACAATCATTAATGAGTGAACTCAATTTTGTTTCTCATAAAATTTTGTAGTTGGGCAGGATGGAAAGATGGAAACTTCAAAGGATTACAACTTTAGAGTACAAACAAAACAAATGTAGGAGTACTGTTAGCTTTTCAGTTGTTTCTGATTTTTGTATATTTTGTATCCTTTCAATAATATTATATTAATTATATGTTTCATGTACCAAGAAAGTTTACTTAGTCGTTTTGTAGTCTTCAAGATCGTTAATATTTCATACTGCGTTTACCTACTATGACTTCTACTAACTTTTTGTTTCTCCGAATACGACAATCTACCTTTGAATACAGGAAATTCCTAAACCAATTTCCACTTTCAACATTTGCTGTACCTGACCGGAGCGTACTCTTCCCAAACAATTGTCTCAAGTATTCACTCTTTTCAAAACAGAATCGCGATGTATTTTCAACACTTTGATAGCTAGCGGTAGCGTTAGAAGTCTTACTTTGCTGAATATTTATAAATTACCATTTCATTTGTTATGTTATTGTGTTCTTTCACATTTTCAAACAAACAAAACTATTGCAAATAATTAGCGTCTATTATTGTCAAACAGACTGCAAGCAAAAGCATACTGTTGATTCTAAGAATAATTTTACATTAATCTACCATATGCAAAAATTGATGTTTAGTTTACATTTAGTTTTCAAGCGGTGCAGAGGAATAAAGTTTTTTGCATATAAAGTAATACGTGCATTTCATAAAAATTTGGGCATAAATGGAAATAGAATATTTTAAATTAGCGCGAATAATTTCGCGATTTTTGCCACTTTTTTGGTAAAATAAACTATTTTTTCCGGATTTCGGGGGAGTGGGGAACTGCCCCCTGCCTACGCCAGTGAAAATGGTTTTTAGAAGGGGTTTTAATTGCGAATTTACTGCTTGTTTTCTGTACAAATTATGTATGATTGTTAGTAACAACAATAAACCATTATAATATTATATACTGTAATAATTGTAATGAAAATACTTGGAATATTTTCCCCTTCACTCTAAAATATTACTCTTTCATCTCAACTCATTCTTGCCGTTTATTGTAGAATTTCATAAAATGTTTAGCACAAATGACCCAAGTTTGAGTTTTATAATATTATATTATTAATAACATTGTTTGTACAAAATATACATAGGTACATACATAATGAAAATTCACCAGAGTTCTACTATTCTATTAACATGCACCATATAACGTTCTTTACATAATATCTACATACTTACTTTGTTTAAAGTTAGATCAAAAAGTACTTTTAATTATACCCGTAATGTTCAATTAAATAATTTACAATGAGAGAGTGAGATTTTATTTCAATGAGCTATATGAAATACACACATAAAATAAGAGTGTGGTGTGAACTACTTAACATAGCCAAGGAAAGCCTGCCTTTGTTAATCTGGGTGAATGAAAGTATTTGGTAGGTGTATAGTGTATACTCGGTGCTAATTAGTGTAGAATCCGCAATCAGAATAGTTTCTTGACCAATCAAGAGCGCTTTTAGTGAAAATTACCAGACATATTCACTCGCTCGAACGATGCATAATCTTAAAAGAACAATTTTTGGGCTTACATTTTTTGGTAAGTGAAAAAAGAAAAAGTAACTTTTTTACATCAACTCCAATATAACACTTACAATAGCATATACTTTCATTTTCCTGGTTAACAAATTCACAACTACAATTTCTTATCTATGTGCTAATTTACTAATTACACACACGTTAGTATATACCTAAACTAATTGTGCTGAACTTCATACTTTTCCACTAATGTTAGAATAAGGAACATTATCACATTAGGCAATACATCGTAAAAGCATTCTGCCCTAAGCGAAAACATTGTAGTTACGTTCTATGTGGGAATATGACTTGGCCATGGGGAGGACAGAATGAATATCAATGTCAACATTGGTGTTAGTCGTGTAATGTACTATATTATGCTAATAGTTATATAATGGCCATATGCACACAGAAAACAAATAATATTATTATGAAAGTAGGCAGAGTTGTTTACCTGCATGTTTAATTACGTATTACTGTTAGTATTTATACAATAAGTAATACATTGGATAGCTAAGAGCAATGTACTCCCTCGTATTTGTAAACTACGCTTTAAGTTGGCAACTTAAAACTATACTAACTATAAAAGCCGAAAAGCTTTGTATGTGCAATTTAATATGAAAACTTGCGTGGGCGTATAATTCCCAATGAATGACTGATAATAATCAATAAAATGCTAATAAAAAGTTTGCATAAAAATTGGTACACAACACAGGGAAGTTCATTTATACTCTACTTTCCTATCCATCATTATTACGCATGTAAATATTACATCAAGATAAATTACACCCACCATACTTTTATCAATACCTCAATAGGTATATACACAGTGATAATCCATTGCATATTATTGACTTATCGTTCTTAACAATCAATTGCATTCATGAAACTCCATTACTTCCTATCTATCTATCTAGTAATATTAAGCAATAATACCACTATTTACAAATTACAACAACATCATTCTATATTTTACCGTACGTCGTTAACATGGAGCAACATACATACACATAAATAACCGCATTGTATTTAGTTATTGTATTGAGTGGTTAAACTCAAAGAGATTTATAATTTCGTTAAATAAAATCCAGTAACGTCAATAATTCTGAGAAAAAAATCAACAAAATGTATGTATACCACCTGTAGTCAGGGACGTATCCAGGTAACACATTGGGGGGGGGGGCTTGAGCAAGCGTTTCTTAAAATTTTTGTGGTCAGCGCAAAATATTTATGCAAATTTGACCCGAATCTGCACAAATTAAGGTCAAAATTCATAGAAATTGTAACAAAATCGAGCGTAGCGCGATTTTTTTGTTTTTTTCGCATTTTTACAAAAAAATGACCTCTTTTTTGGGAGAAACCTGTTTTTATCTAGTGTAAAGTCCAAAAATTTGGGGATTGGGAGGGGCTTCAGTCCCCTAAGACCAATAAGTTACAATAAGACATTATTGAAATGGTCATATGCGTAGCCAGGATTTGGTTTGCGGGTGGGGGCAAACTCAAAACATGAGGATTTTCGCGCAAAGCGCGAAAAATTTGGGCATAAATGGAAATAGAATATTTTAAATTAGCGCGAATAATTTCGCGATTTTTGCCACTTTTTTGGTAAAATAAATTATTTTTTCCGGATTTCGGGGGAGTGGGCAACTGCCCCCTGCCTACGCCAGTGAAAATGGTTTTTAGAAGGGGTTTTAATTCCGTATTTACTGCTTGTTTTCTGTACAAATTATGTATGATTGTTAGTAACAACAATAAACCATTATACTATTTAAGAACCTTTTTGCATTGATATCTCAATGTTTGAAAGATGTGTGCTCTCAATGTCTTTCCGATAAAAATATTGTTATAATATATTAAAGTGGAATAAATCTGAACTAACAAGAACAAGACATTATTTTAACATGTGTTAAAGCTTCAAATATTTACACGATTTAAATTCGTACGAATGAATGAAATCGTGTTATAAAGGTGTATTCGCGGATTGTCCTTTGTATTTTATCACTGGATGAGCTGACATGGCCCTTGGCATTTAAGTTTAATTTATCGCATGAAAATATTATTAATAACGCAATTCGATTGTTTTTCGTACATATACCTTACATTATTATCTGTAGGGTGTGAAACAACACAACGTAGTAAAACGGAAATTAAAACATTTCAGCAGTGCAGCACGGTAAAAGCATGGTGAAATGAACAACCATTATTGCTATCAAATGTCGCTGTATATACATAATATGTATAAATTTTATGTAAAAAGCTATCATATAGGAAAATTCAGCCTTTGAGTAAATACTTCAATGTAGTCCACCTTACAATGAGCCTCAAAGTAGGACAACGCCATTTGTAAACATACGGTGTAACTTGCATGTCGTTGTTTTAAATTTTCTTTTGCTGTAGCAATTATTTATTCTACCTTCATCATAAGCACGCAATATCAACAGTTTCCTGATATCCAAATCTTCATACATACCTAATATTTCTCATGTATTTTTTGTAAATCCTCATTACTCTTGACGATATTAGACCGTTTCTTTTACCATCCCTTCAAAGCCTTTGAGGCTTGCTACAATTCTATGCAAACTAATTACACTTTTAAAGAAACGAATAACTGTAAATAATAACACGTTATATTAACTTCCAATGAAATTGCCAATAATAATGTGTATTAGCTACCGTATAGTATTCCTATCTATGATATAGTAATACCTATTATTTATATACAGACACGATGTGGTTTTAATATTCTATGGAAGGAAAATTAATTACGAAGGAAAAGCCAAAAAAACATCTGTATAGCATGCAAATTTTTCAGGAAAAAGGACTTCAAAATTACGGAAGATATGTAAAATTGTAATACAAGTTGTAAGTTACAGTCATTCATTGAAATTTGCGTGAAAGGATCATTCATTCATTGCTACACATGAGTGGAGACGGAATTATTGATTATATAGCATATAATATATTAGTATGGAATAGCAGTGAATAAATATAGATATTATCATATTTCTAAGAAATGAATGAATGATTAATAATCCTTTTGAGCGGATCAATTTGCATGTACTAAAAATATAAATGTAGGTTAGTGACTGTACTAAAAATAGGTAGTGCACAAAAAGGTGGGATTGTATTCTTTAACTGGCTTTCTAATGTGTACATATACATCAAACATATAATACGGCTTATTTAGTCTATAGCTTAATTTATAGCGTCAAGTAAAAAGAAACACAGTATAATCAAAGCAAAATGTAAAGAAGATTATTATTATGCAACTGTAACAAAGGTATCAGGTTAACATCTTTTAAAGGTGTATAGTGTAAAATGGGACAAAGAAAAACGAGGAATAATAGTGTGAGTGCACCCGCATTATGTGTGTCGTGTGTCACTTCAACACTATTATATTCCCATCCCACATATATGGCTAACAACAATTGCCTAGCGATTTAAGTCCCTATTCTAAAAGTTGGGTTTTCAAGCTGCGTTGAAACTCTGATTCTTCGGGGATCAGACTCAGACACAACTTTAGTACGACACGACGTACACCAGTAACACCATAGCAATGCTATGATTTCTTCGTCGCGTCCTTCACAGAAGCCGCTACTACGACGACTACTAGTAGGACAGCTCAACAAATCGATCCGTCATATAGCATTTATAATTATGAAGTTCAGGTTTTCAAAGCTGAACCTTTAAAGAGTAAAAGGCTGCTAGAACTTGACAAGATTTTTAATAAGAGCAAAAAATAGTTGTCGGGGTCTGGAAATGAACCTGAAGATGTTCAATAGAAAATTGTTTGAAAATTGTATTGTTGTGTCCTATGATTTATAAAGCAGGCTCTAGTCTCAGAATAAAGAAGAAATGAATCCGATTACACAATGGAAGTGGAATAGCAGGATGATGGTGAGGCAGTGAAGCATCTGGAGAATTGTTGTGTAACGCAACTGTTTGAGTTGGCTGAGGAAAAAACATCTGTGTCAAAGACACCACTCTACTACTGTGCTAGACCTATAGAATATTTGTTGTGTAGTAATTATATTACCTGGCAGGTAATAATATTATTACTATGATAAGCTAAATTAATGTAATTTAACCTGAGAGACACTAATGAGCAACCGAGCAAAGAACATTACTCCAATAACCACTGTCTTAGCTTACACAAGTCTCCATGTAGTGCAATGCAATTACGCATTCAATAATTAAATACAACACAACTCAATAATAACTCCACTCGAACAAGACTGTATGGTAATATGAGAGCGCCTGGGTGTACACGGAACTCAATCTGGCCAATTATTATTTATAATTGAAGCTCTAAGAACATGGGCTTTTACCGCTAAATGCATTTAGTCTTTTTTGCAATCTGCACTAAACCCATTTGCCATTCCTTCCTACACAAGTCTTAGCTAATCCTTTTTTCACATTATCATTAGTGTGCACTCTTTTGCTTCTTTAATCCTCCAAGTTCTGGATTATAATAATAAGTATTGCTAAATTTGTAATCTGAGATGAACAAGATGTCGTTTATAGCAATCCAAGAACAAAATGTGTCAAAAGCCTTACTTACATCTTATATCTTACTTATATATAGACAGTAATATTTTTTGTAGCGCCTAACTTTCCCCATTCATTTACAATGTAGCTAATACGATACAGAAGCCATGAATTAATAAACCATGTAAGAGAAAATGATTTAGTACATGTCTTTGTGAAACAGTACTCTTTGGGTTTAATACAATAAGTGTAGCCGTAAATAGTTGTGTGTAGTTGGCAAATGAAGTGGAAATGCAGTAGGTAAATGTAATTTAGTTAGCATGTTGTGTATTATTAATGCAAGCGTAAGCAACACGTACAACGCGAGTAAAATTAAAGTGAAAGCAGGAAGTTGTACGAAACGAAGAAATTTAGCAGAGACAAAAGACAGACAGAGAGGACTAATAGGAAAAGGAGTGAATAATTGTTAGTGTAAAACTTGATCAAATTAAGTTGTAAGCAGGAAGTTGAGCGTTTGCACTAAATTCAGCATCAGAAAGACAAAACGAGAAGTGTGAGAGAGAAAGAAGCTCTCAGCTATAAAGAATCGATTGAAGTTGAACATGAAGAGATAGACACACACACACAATTCATAACAACGTTGAATGAATGGAAAACGAACAATCACAAGTGAATCACAATCTTGTATTTTGACAGGTGAAATCAATTCACCGGCATATTTTTGGATTCTCATCGTTATTCACAATTGAAGGTCTGTTTAGTTTCTCTAGTGAAAGTGAACATCACATTCTAAACTGAGCGAGTAACAGTTTTGCCAACGTTGTCGTAGTATCTGTATAGTCAGACTGATATTTGCATACAAGGTATAAATAACCTTAGGCGTCCATAGGCACGCTTTAGTTATGTTAAATATTATTATGATTGCATTACACCATAATGCAATGCAATGCATATTCAGACAATTCAACATAAATCTCAATAAACATTTATTAGCTCCTTTGTATTTGTCAGAACTCTCAAATTCTATTTGCAACAGGGCTACTTTTACGTTTTGCATAAAGTACATGATCATACACTTTGAGACATGCAATAGATTCATCACGATGAAAACAAGAAGCTTTACATAAACTTTGCATATTAATTATTTCTTTGTACATGTAATCCCTTTACATACTCCGCCACTCATTTATCTACCGTCCACTTAAACCTAATGCTTTCAAAGAAGAGTTGATCATATTAATGAAATAAGTTTATACGGAGCGCTGTATCATATTTTATATGCAAAACAAAACATAGCAGAATCCCTATCATCACTCAATTTACACCAGAATGATTTCTGCATTCCACATTAACATACGAAACGGGAAAGAATTTGTAAATGAAAGTAAATTACAAGTGTTTCAAGCAAACGAAGCAATAATTGTATTATTACTTCACAGAGAAATGTAAACACGAACAAGAATGTAATTAAATAGCTGACACTAACGCAAGTTTATCTTTCTACTACACCTAACTAAGAATATTTCTAAAACACAATTTTTCCCGAATTTAGACAGCAAGATTTTGTTTACTCTGAGTGAATTCAAGACAAAAAGATCTAAGAAATGAAAATGTAAAGTTAACAAGATTGAAAATGCAAAAAATAAATGGGAACGGGAGGATTGTGGGGGAGGATCTGTGTAGGAAAAAAGTGTACAAGTTGTAAAAGTGTAGGTACCTACCTGGGATCGGGTAAAATGATTTTTTTGCTGGCCCTTGCAGCTGGAGTGCATTTACTTTTCTCCATGGCCATCAGATAGCTGACATCAGCCAAGACAGCCTCAAGGTCCGCCATGGTGTGTGTTTGTGGTGTTGTTGATGGACAGGCGATTAGGCAATATATATACTATTGATCCGTCCACACAAGAGCAACAACTCGTCGTCACAATAACTCGCAATAAGTGAGAGTGAAATTTCGTATTGCGTGTCACCCGTAATTTTGTGGACTTGTTAGGGAGCTTTAGTAGTGTTGGTCTTCCAAATGATTTCAAGAATGCTCAAAAGTCGAAACAATATCTCTTTAGGTTTTCTTGCACTCAGCTGGGAACAGGACACAGTATACGGCCGGGACAGCCGTTGTTGTGATGACAAAAACAATACGTTCTTTTACCCACTCATTATTGTTCCTCGTCAACATACTCACCAATCCAACCTTCACAGTAATGATTCCCCTGTCGATTTTCTCTATTTTTTCAACAATGTCAATACTTGGAACGTGATCAGATTTCGCAACGTTCTCTGATCGTCTTCGCAAAAAATGTTAGCAAAAAGAGTCACAAGGAATTTGTTTTCTCTGTTGTGTTTGGGAGAACATTATTTGTATTGAAGTTTTGATTATTGTATTTGTATTTCGAATGTTGGGGATGCTAATAGAGTTTGGAGTTTGGACTGTGTTGATGGGACACAAAAGAATGGTTTTGCGTAAGAGTTGGACAAATGATGACGGGGTGACGGGGTGACGGGATTGACAATGTCAACAGAGTGGAGAAGAAGAGGAGGAAAGTGTGGCAGAACGGAATAACAGTCACAAAATAAGTTGTGCTTATGATCTCATGCTGATCTTGTTGGTTGTTGGTGCTGTTGTGTTTCACAATCAGACTGTGAGTCAGGCGGATGTGTGAGCGACTAAATTATTATAATGTTGTTTTCAGAGTGCAATGGAATTTAAATTGATTTGGTACATCAGTGCTACTGGAAGTACGGGAGCTGTAGAGTAGTGTTGTGAAGAGAGTCACAGATGATACAGCAATACATAGAATGGAATAGGAGTACAGTTGTGTTTCTCGTGTACCGTTTCCCAAGTTTCCTCCTAAGGATTGGTTCAGTAGGAGCAGAGTTGTTGTTGAAATGGGGTTTTATTGGTGACGGGTATTATTATGAGTGTGTTTTGTCTTAGCATTGAGAGTGTCTTGTTCTTGTTCTTGTGTTGCTGGCTCACCTGAGGCCTTGGTGTGTGTGTCTTGATAGTTGTTGCTACAGGCATGTGCCAGAGTGAATGATAAAGTTGATGTGTGCGGAGCAAATGTAATTTGGATTCGGAGGATATTGGAGAGGACGGAGAGAGCTTTGGGCAAGAACAACGGCGAGTTCTCCAGGAGTGGACGCTGCTGAACTCGGTGGCATGTCAATAGAAATTGGTGGTCGTCATTCCAGGCGTAACTGACAATGAAGGTGTTGTCGGGGGAAGAGTTTTTAACGAGCTGATGCTAGCCCTGATGTTCGTGTCGAGTGAGTCGTCTCCTTTCTTTGCACGTAGCAAACCAAACCAATTGGCTTAACTTGTGGTGGTGGTATTGATGCTGAGCTCAGGCTGGTTCTGGCCCTGGTCGTCCAACAGAGAACCTACTCAAATCAACGGCAAAGCCAGTCGACTCGAGTACAGACACAGGCTGCCAGGCAGTCAACAAAAATCAAACCTATTACTCAACTCGACTTAGCAAAGGCTGGCAAGGTTGGCAAGGCAAGGCAACCAATGTATTATTGTTGTCCTACAATACTTTCCTTACGATACGGGACGAGCCGAGAGGAACGAGGGCCGAGATCTGCTGCCTAAACCTCAACACCCAAGAACACTACTAATGTACTTCTCTACTTCTCTACTATCATCCTATCTCTGTCAAGAGAAGCAAGAACCCGAGTCATTCGCACTCACAACAGAATAAAGTACCGAAAGGGACTCTCCATATCCTATGAACCCTCCCAAGGGCAACCTCCTCTTAACAAAAACCCTTTCCCTAACAACAAAACACCAAAACTTTTCTTGTCTACTTTGTCTCGTCGTTTTAGCATCAAATCATATGTAGTAATATAGTATGCCTACATGCAAATTGCCAGGGTTCGTCTCATAGGAAACGGGTATTAATTCTTACAGCTACTTTGCTCTAGTCAGGTACGGAGTGCTATTTCGGCCAGCTTACATCAGTCAATCCAATTCTTATGTTCGATCCTTCGCTTTATACCATTAACAACGTAAGTCAGAAGCATTCTACGATTCCTTAAACAGAAAAGAAAGCAAAAGGTTCCAGAGAAAGCTATGTCTCAACAGAAAGTCAGTGGCAAGAGAAAGTCAAGTCTCCAGAAAAAGTACAAAAACGTCTCCAAGCATGGTTTCCAGTTTGCAAATGCTCATAGCTATAATTTCAAAATATTAATTCATCATTCCTATAGTACTAAGCACTGGAATAGACAACCCAATATAGTCGGCTTGGTGGTTCAAACATTCATTTTTACTAGCAACAGACCTAAGATCCTACACCTACTGTCACGAGCAAAGAAATGTAAAAACATGGAGATTTTTTTACATTTAGTAAATAAATCTCACTCAGACTACTCTATACGTTTCCACGTTTCTTCTCGTTTGTGTAAACCGAGTCATGAACCAACAGCCAGGAAAAATCTAATTAGTCTACCTTTGATGATTATCATACACTAATCATCATGAAGTACTATGACCATTGACAGTGACTGTGATACCCATGCTCAGGCTTAATACTTCATAGGTTGGAGACAGTAGGCTATTTTCAAATTCATAATAACAATGTCCAATGACAGTGACCCATACCGTCTATTGAAATGCGCCTCCGCGGATTAAGTGTATGGTCACCTCCTCACCTCATCCACTATAGTAAGATGGCTGCACTTAAAATACACTACACTAGCTAGAATAAACATTCAAGCCTGTATTTGCAAGCAAATACAAATCTGTGGGCTTTGGTTGCTTTAGTAGCTTGACTCTATGTACTTATTTTACAATAAGTCCTCAGGAGAACACATGATTTTGAATTAACATAAAGCATACAGTGCGACGCCAATAGTGCAATACAATAACTCATATGATGTCTTTCCTATGAATATGATTGCAAAGCTATAAAAGAGATTTGCCATAATAATATGGTTTTGGCACAGGAAAGTGTAAGTTTGGTTTTTTTGAAAAATGATGGGATGGACTGAGATTAAAGATGAAAGAAGGAGTTTGGATGTGGGGAGAGGGACGAGGAGTTTGTTTGAGAGCGTGTGAAAGGGGTTCGTCGTTGATGGAGTGTCCGTAATACAGTCCAGTCAAGTGATTCGACTTGGACTCGAGCTGTGTAGTGAACGAAAGAGTTAGAGGGAAAGAGAGAGCCGAGTCAATACCGAGTAGCTGAAGTAACACTAAAAGGATGAGTCTCTCTCTCTCGTCCTCGTCGTGTAATAAGTAGTAGTAGTTGTAGTAGTGCAAGTGTAAGTGTAGTAAACATCAAAGTAGACCAAAGTAGTAGTCTAGTAATATTTATAAGTATAAGCATGCAGAGGTAGGTATGGTATCGTATAGATAGGTAGATTTCGTTCCTTGTACATTTTTACAAATGTATAATACACAAGATACTGAGATACTCGTTGGTTCGTAGTCGTATTTCGTATATATTCCATTCCTAGTGCCATTTTTGGTTGGTTAGCTTTCCATGCATTCAATGCAATGACATCTAACTGGTTCGCCTCTTTGTGCATACATGCACTACCACAAGTATCATCACTGTGTACTTTCCATACAAATTAAACCCTTAATATTATTACAGTTACAGCATTTCGCATATATATACAGCCCAATGCTAGACTCCTTCCATCCAATGCCACATATAATTATATGTATGAGAAATCACAGGGCTGCGGCTGGGGCAGCAGAGGCTGTAAACTTGGAGAATTTTTTTGCCAAACTCAAACCTGGATGTTATTGAGCATAATAATATTTATGTCCAGTTTAGCGTTACTGTACTACACACAATTCTTCAGGCTAATAAAACCCATAGGAAAGTAACACAGCCCACGAAAACAAATAAAAACTCCATGTATGTCGAGTTATTTAACATTTAATGAACTCATTGTGGCAATAATTAAAAAACGATTCTAGTAGTTTCATTTAAAATGAGCTTAATATTACATGTACACATTTTTATGATTTCTCCATTTACACACTCATTTTAAGCATTCCATTTATATTGATACAGATTTCCCGTATTTTGTCGTTAGCATGGTATAGAGTATAGTTTGTGTTGTTGCAAGAACGTGAACTGTGGGGGGTACAAGAATATACACTTGTATAAAAGGCGTAATATTTATGGATGGCTGTAAGAGGAAGAAGAACAGGGAAATAGTGCCCGAGCTTAGCGAATGATAAAACCGAAGTGTACAAATTCAGATGTATAAAGTTCTAGGCAGACTGTGCGTTGTTGAAACAATAGTGCTGGTAAAACTGCGACTCCTCTCTCTGACTCTACAAGAGTTCAGTTCAGTTCAGTTTTGCGCTGTATAAGTTTCGTTCATTCATGCTATCTCAATGAGCACAAAATAATGAATAGAGGAATATTATAAGAGCCAAGTGCTGTTTTACTGTTTTACTATATTGTTTGTGTAGTAATGAATATCTGCTTTAAAAGGCTTGTTCTGCTCTACGACCATTTCACTATTTCACATGTACTTCTGCATTCTTCTATTATATTATTAGTATCACCAGAGAGCTCTTAAAGTCTATTACAACATGGTTACACATTCACCATCTCTTTATAATTTGCAATGCCTGTCTATGCATATAGCCACTTTTGTGTTATGTTCGAGAGACCAACATCCTAATGATCATATCAGATCTCTTCTGTTTGTTGTCTATGCACGCACTCAGAGAAGCTGCTTATAAAAATACATGCTTACAACTACTAAGCAAGGTGTCTTAGAAAACTTAATTAACTTTGATTCTGTGTGCTCAACCTATACACGGGAAAAATAACTAAGCTCTCAGATTCTATTAGTAACCTTGGGCCAATTTTATTTTATCCTATGATGAGTATACATACTTATATAGTGAGTGGGTCAACCCTGAGTTCAATAAGTCAATCGATAAAATAAAACCTGCTCTAAAATCCACAGAGACGTACAGTTTTCGTAGGTATAAAGTTTTGAAACTATAAAGAAAAAATCTAAACAATCAAAGCATATCCACCCATCGGTCAACCTCTTGAAGTAGAAGTTATTGCTAAATCCGAAAACTCATTGCGTGTTCCTGGCCTGGCTGGAAAATTAGATCTTGATATGATAGCAACAGACATGCCGGTTGAGTACAGAAATTATCCAGTTGCACTACTGCAGCACAGTTAGACAGTTTCAGGTGTTTCACTTTACTTTGATGTAATAGTGGAGTTTGTAGTTTGTAGTCCGGTTCATTTCTTGTCAATGTGTCTGTACTTCACTCTCTATACTCACTTACTCTTCTGTCTGTCTGTGGTCGTCTCTGAAGCAGGCCTCGTGGGCAACGTACGTAAAGCTCTGTTAGTGTCTCTGTCTTGGAAAGTAAACTATTTCATTTGTGTCAGCGTCATGCCTTGTAAAACTATATAAATCCACCCACCCTCTAATGCCAATACCACACCTCCATATTACAACGCCCTCCAGGTAATACTGTCAGATATCATCATATGCATCACAGCCTTACTGAATCATTTTACTCCTGTTTTAACCATCATACATTTATTATCTTTTGCTTCTATATACGTATTTACACTTTCTACACAAGAATGTCCAAAACTCTATATATAAGGTCAAACAATTGTATAGTAGGTTTGTAGCCGACTGTGACTTCAGTAGATGTGTAAATATTTCACGAGTTTACATTACACACCAAAAATTAAGTTGAAGTTTACTTAGATGTATTGTATATAGGTAATAATATTCTTTTTAATCAAGTTGCGAATGTGCGTAGGTGTTCACAAAACTTGTACACAGTTTTAGAATTTCGTAACAAGAATTGTGCTGTGCTTATATATTTTTATAGATTCAAAATTCAAGTCTTAAGTAAAATATGGTATAACACTCAAAATCGCTACAAACCAGTATTATTACAAAAACCTACCTAGGTAGGTTAGGTAGATCAGTTCCATGCGCTCATCATAAAGCTTCTTTGTTGCTGGTTTCATTCAGTATAGATATATAGCTAATAAGAACATAGTATTGTTTTGTATTCCCTTACAAAATCTTAATTTTGCATGGATATAGTATGAATACACTGGTAACTATAAATAGTATGGCTTAAGTGCTCGTCAATCATATAGGTATGATTTGAAGTTCTATACAGTATCAGTAGTACTAGTACAAATACTTGTGGATACATTGCAGGACATAAATGATTCGTCGCATAGTCTTGATTTTGCTGTTAC
>JAQFYB010000826.1:0-42896 GCA_034694085.1 Pogonognathellus longicornis
TTTATACCTAAATATTTTTATTACATAACATTATAGGAATTTTAAATTGCTACTCATTTTTGTTTTAGTTTTAAATACTGTTTGAATTTTTTTAATAATGCTGAAAATGAAAGTAATTTTTTATTTTAGTTAGAGCTAGCGGTAACGAGTTTATGGGATTCATTATTCATTCCATTTCTTTGTAAATGTCAAGTATTTAAAAGTTTCTTCCTACATAAAATAGTATCGAAATAAATGCTACTGTTGTAAATTCAGAATTCTCGTATTTATAATAAAATTCGTATTACTTTTTCATTTTCATCACTCAATTTCAACAGTTAAAAGCTCCAATTCCATTTGCTTCAAAATTGTGAAATCCTCTCAGGCACGTATCCAGAGGGGGTGCAAAGGGTGCCCGTGCACCCCCCAGAATGCGTTTGATATCTACAAAATAGCTTTTTACCATAAAAGTTGAAAAAATTAGAAAAAAATTCGCGCTACGCGAGAATTTGAGGCGTTTTCAGTTGGTTTGGACATAATTGAAAGCGCTGTATGCACTCAATTGTTCCTCATATTAGAATTTTGCTCTACCATTAATTACTTTCTGTAAAAATCTTGCTGTACACCCCCAGCTTACGATCCTGGATACGTGTCTAAATCCTCTATCGAAGCTGTTCTTGTGAATTATGGAATTATTATTTCAGAGGTATCTAACATTGATTATTTTTCAGTATTTTCAGTGCTCGCACATAAGTAATTAAGGGTCAAAGACAGATTTATCAACAGGGTACCAGGACCAGGATACATTTCATTGTCATTTCAGTTTGTAACGTTAAGCTATTTTTACTTTTATTTAGAGAGGCCTGAAATTAATTCTCCGATGGGACCTTATTCAATATTTCGTTGTTTACATATTTGATGACATCTGTGGTTTCTAACTTTTGACACACATTGAATCCGTACACTTTGTCACATTTCATTCTCGTTCTATCACTGCCACAATCAGAGTCCTCTTTGCAAACGCAATTGTCGTTCAAACCACAGTATTTCTCTCTCGGGTCCCAAGGAATGACATTCGATGTTCCTAAAATTCGTCGGCCGAAATCATTAAGAAAAATTCCAAACGGGTCGAATCGTTTCATTTCGTTTCTAAATTTGTGCAAATTGGATCCCCGTCTGTCAAAGTATTCCCCAGTAAACCAATGTGGTCCATTTTTGGCCCAATGAGGTCTTCCGTCGTGGTGATGAATCTGAATTTATTTTTACAGAATATTTGCTCTCTTAATATTTTTACCTTCCTCATTTCATTTTTACTTCAATTTTTTAAGTTGAAAAGAGAAAAAAGATTTTCTTGTCAAGTATCATAAACTTTTAGAGAGTAATGTTTGAGAATGATAGACTGAATGATGAGTTAAAGGGAAAACGTGTAAAGATATTACCAGAGCTTGCATAATTGCTTGATGAGCTCCAAGTCCTGCTCTGGGTGTATTGAAGGGGTCCAATCGGCAGGCTTCAATCCATTCAATGTGTACTGTCTCCCTTCCACTTTCAATAGTCATCAAACCATTGCTAGCCGTTGCAAACCGAAAATAAAATCCAATCATTGGGAATTCTGCGGGGGATTCCTTCAAAATAGATTTTATGGTTTCTGCCACTTTCACCGTTTCTTGAATGTCCATCGCCAACCCTGAATTGATTGGATACAAGTCCCAAGGACACAAATTTCCATTGCATCGGTTGGTCATCAGTTTGTATCCGTAACCCACTGCCGGGTTTTTCAATGTAACTCCATCTTCTGAAAAGATGACGGGTTTTCTTGGAGTGTATCCATACAAAGAAATTTTGGTCAAAGTCTGAATCATTCTAAGTCCACCCAAGTTTTTCAACTCCTGCTGCATCTCCATCAGAGCTCGGATTGTGGTGATGAAGTTTTTGTCAACACTTGGTATAAAATTTGTTATCGCATTTCCCTCGTGACTTGGCGAAATGAAGTCTCCTTCTGAAATGACAATAGAGTGGTCGCTGGGAAACCACCAGAATTGAAACAAATCGTGTTGTCTCGCCATCTTCAAAAGTTGTCCGTTGAAAAGGAGATCGTCCGACTCCGGGTAATTGTGCATTCTTATTTTGAATAGAGGCACTGTGCTAATCGTGGCGGAATAAATGACTCCCAGAAACCCTAGATTGGCTTTGAACGAATTTAAATCTTCCGGCTTTGTGATATTTTGAATTTCTCCCGTTCCATCCACGATCATCAATCCGACGAGTGTATCGACAATATTAGGGTGTCTCAGAGACGAGCCGTGACTGGCACAGCCGAGGACTCCTCCTATAGTTATTCCTCCGTGTGAAGGCAGGTTGGCCAAACTCCGTCCATGTTTCTGAAGTTGTTCCAGAACGTCAGTAAGTTGTGATCCTGCTCCCAAAGTGGCAGTGGAATCGTCGTTAAGTGTCACAAATTGAATGCCTCTCATGTCAATGGGAATTCCGTAAGTGCAAACGACATCCGTGTCTGTGTGAACGCTGCCCAATGCTCTCACAGTCAGATTCCTCGCTAACGCTTCACGCACAATTCCTTGAATCTCAGAAATCGTCTGTGGACGTTGAAATGGATGTTGAGATCTACATGTGGTCCTGTTCTGGTAGGAACCGTAGGAAAACTCTCTGAAACAATTTCATTTTGTTTACTGGAACTAAAATTCAAATTATTTGCCGTAAAATGTGAATAAATTATTTAACGTAAAATCGAACCGGAAAGTATCTCAGCATTCAGAATAAACTTTTCAGAAAAGGCATTACTCATTTCCAGCTGAAAATTATTTTCAGCGATTGAAAGAAATAGGCAAGTACAAGATATCTACAAGACATTTAGCTTCCGGCCGATAATTTTCAGCAGACAAGGAGTGATACCATTTCTGAAAAGGTTTATTTAAAATTTAAACCATGTTTCTTTTCTTGTAGGAATTTATATAAATGTTTCTTTTTGTTGTGCGGAGCTTACCCATTGGTTCCCAAAGGGAGATGCTTAAGCACAGACTCCTTGAAAAATGCATTTCCGAGTGTGTGGATGAATGTAATTGCAAATGTGAGTAAAGGAAGTTTGTCTAACTCCAATACATTTGAAGTGGGGTAAGAAATGTCTTCCGTTGTGATGATAAACATTTAAAAATTCAGCTGGAGCTATCACCAACAACAAAATTGAAATATCAAATTGTCGCTTGAGTTAAATCAAAATGTAAATGATATGATATGCACATATCAAAAGTAAATTGTTTTGACAATCGCAGATTTGAAGAAGGTATATAAACTAAAGGAAACGTAGAATACAAATGAAAGTTGTTAAATAAAATGTGCAAATTGTTGAATGGATCGGTTGCGTGCATGAATGCAGGGGTTTCAGGGGTACACTCTGACCTGTTATTGTAAATGCTAAGTGGTATAAGTATATCTAGAAGAGGTAATGCTGATATCACACCGCAGAAGGAAATATACCTAACACACACTACCACCATTACTTCACAATATAACTTGATATCATGAAAATCCTCGATTCATGCTTGAGAGATTACAATGAGCTATGAGCTCAATATTTACAATTACAATAAATATCTACTTCTTGTCAAATCTGATTAGGTATATAATAAAATATACTAGTTAGGACAGTTTAAATATAATGGGGTTTATAGCACTTCATCTGGTAGATTGGTAATGATAAGGATTATAAGTATAGTGTAATAGGTTAAGAGTCTGTTGAACACGCAGTCCAATAAAATTTCATACAATACTTATAATTAATGATCATAGAAACAAAGTGAGCAATGCCATTTGTAATTATTAAAACACTTATTGTTATTGTTAACTGTCCAAGACACATGCAAGCAAGTGGCAAATAGCATCCGTTGAGGGGGTGTTTTGAGACACTTTTTGGGGTAACCATTGTTTACATACGTATAATAATTTTTTTTAATATTTCCACATCTCCACCCACCCCCCCCCCCTTACCGACACCACTATGAGAGACCAATTCGATATGCAAAAAACAACAATGTTTTTTTCAAAGAAAATATGAAAGACATTGTTTGAAAGCTGCATTGCAATTTTTTCTAGGTCGAATTCGAATTGTCAATATGTTAGGATAGCCCTTGATATTCCAAAACTTTGCAAGAGTACATCGGCCATTTCTTATTTAAATGGACTGAAATTTTAACAGGAGGTAGGCTAC
The DNA here is from genome assembly GCA_034694085.1 of Pogonognathellus longicornis. Taxonomy (NCBI): domain Eukaryota; kingdom Metazoa; phylum Arthropoda; class Collembola; order Entomobryomorpha; family Tomoceridae; genus Pogonognathellus; species Pogonognathellus longicornis. Next base: position 4,202 of record JAQFYB010000826.1, read on the forward strand.
ATGATTTCCCACATGCAAAAATGTAAAACCATAGCAAGTGGATGGTAAAACTTTCAAATTGAATGCTTACGTGCATTGAAAAGTATGAATAAAATAAAGGATTCCTTTCATGAAAAGGGGTTTGTTTAATGAAAAGCATTTATTTTGCTTCGGGAAGATCATTTGCTCATCATTTCCATGCATGTTTATAATATTAGCGTGACCAGGCGTATCCATGTCCCTTATTGGGAAGGGGGCCGTGATCATACATTTGTTACATACGTCAACAAAATCGCCCGTAGCGCGAAATATTTTGCAAAGGTCCTTTGCGCAATTTAAGTCAAAAGTCAAAATCAATGGAAACGAGTATTTTATATAGTGTAAAGTCCAAAAATTTGGCCCCCCTAAGAGCGCCACTGAGCGTGACATGGAGACCATGTAAAAAGAGAGCAGCAAAATAAATTTAAATAAACGTTATAGTTAAGTTTCAAGAATTATTTGTGAAGATTGATGCATGGCTGTAGACAGAATGTAATGTACATCGAATTTCCTATAATTTACACGAACAAAATAGTTAAAAGACTCTTTTAATCAATTGATTATTGAATATACTGGTTTATGCTATTAGCCAATTTAACTTTTTAAAGTCGGGGATAGACCGGGTCTATGATTTATTTAAAGACATCCGGGACGGGTGCCAAACGCGCCAGCCAGGGTTTGGAGCGCTCAACTCCCGGGGTTGAAGGAAATGTGAGGAGGGCGCCCATGTATAGCGTTAGGGTTGGGGTGTGTCCTTTTGGTGGGGTTGGTGGTGCCTTTTCCCAAAATCTTGTTTTCGACTTTTAAATGTTCATAAATTAGTAAATATTCAATTTCGACAAATTAATCAATCCAGATCAATTACTAATAAAAATAAGGGGTTTCAAGCAAAGTGATTATTATAAGAATCGGATTATTTTTATTTCCGGCCAAGGCTGTATTGAGGGGGGGGGGCAAAGGGGGCAATTGCCCCCCCCCCCCCCCCCCCCCCCCCCCCCCCCGAAATCCGAAAAAAATAGGTTATTTTACCAAAAATGTGCAAAAAATAGCGCTACGCGCGAATTTGATATATTTTAGACTGATTTTGGCCTAAAATTGCTCAAATTTTTCGCGCTTCGCGCGATATTAGACACTATTGTGCATCATGTTGTATTTTGCCCCCTCCGAAATGGAATCCTAGATACAGCCTTGTTTCCGGCTATAATTATTTAGCTTCAGCGAACTGATTATTTTACGGAATTATATTATATTGGCGCCAAATAATATACTACTCAAAGTTGGATGTAAAAATAGTGACAGGGTGTACGCGTTTAAATGATAACGATGTATTTATTTATTTTTATTACCTACATATAAATACATGATAAACAATTATAATTGATGCTGTGGCTGGAGGTTCTCTTCATTTGACAGGGGTTGAATTACACCCACTTCATACAAATCAGCATTACAGTTTGGGCAATTGTTGCGCGGCCCTTCCAACATACCCTTGCAGGATCCACAACGATTGCAATCGATGACAGTTACTTCACAAGTCGGACATAATAGCAAGTGTTTGTTGACAAAATGACCATTCGGACAATAATAGCCAACAATAACGTTGTCTGCGGCAGGTACTGAATATATATCAACATATTCGTCTCCGGGTCCTCCATCGTGGTTCCCACCTCGTCCACCGTTGCCACCTCGTCCACCGTGGCCACCTCGTCCAAAACGACCACCTACAATTACCCAAAGTGTAAACTGTAATTCCTCTATTATATAGACCTTTGGATTTTATATAATGCAAAATCAAGTTTGGTATGGAAAAAGGGAGGCTTTTATCAGCCTAAAGCTTAAATTAATATATGAAATTATTAACCCCTGCCATTTCCTCTACGCCCCACCCACTGTATGGACACTCCCACTCGATCCAGCATAACCCGTCCGACACGCCGTCCTCGAGAATGTACGTCACGCATCTAGAAAGTAAAAATCACAATCAGTTTAGGGGTATCACTCAGGCACACGTACCAAGGATTTCTCCTTTGGGGAGGAACACTTTCAATACAGTGTAAAATGATTTTTTTAAATACAATTATATAGTATAATATTTTTCATTGATTTCATTATGTGTATCATACTATACAATATCTACACTAATATTTTTAATAAATAGTACAAATGAAATGGCAACATTTTATATTCTCGAATTCAACCAAATCTCGAAAAGTTTGGCAATTTTGTTTTAATAAAATAATCCCTTTTTGGGGTTTGGGGGGCACCAGTTATGCCTAGTAGTTCCCCGCCGCTGGATACAGCCTTGAAACAAATAGTTAAAAGGATTTGAATTGAATTATTTGCTTAATAATATAAGATTCACCACCACCGTAGGTTTTTATTTCTTATAACTTGATAAATGGAATATTTTCCAAGGCTGAATGTCATTATTTTTTACTTTTTAATTAAAAAACTCAATCCTAGAAAACCAGCGTACAAGTTGGAACTTAGTTAGCATTATTTTACATAGTCAATAATTTTGACCCCAATCACGGCTCACATTTAACGTTTTTCGCGCTATAGTTGATAATATACAATACATAATAATTATTTTATTTTATTAAGATTTTGACCTCCCTAAAATTGATTCTGAATACGGCCTTGATAACAATTATTGTAACGCTTAATATTTCTAAATTTGCAAAATATTTATGAAGCTAGCGCACAATTATTTATTCAAACGTTTCGAATTTCAAAGTTTGAAGTTTATCAAAACCCATAATGTTGAATGTTTAACATTAAATGTTGAATTTGCCCATCGAGTTAGGTCTTAGGTGCATGCTTGACAAGTATAAAACTATCAACTATGAATAAAAAATAAACAATTAGCAATACCTTTTATTTCGAAACTCGCGAATCACCAAACTGCGAAATATTTTTTCGAGAGAAACAAATAATATTAAATCAATGACAAATGATGAGTGGATGCGAAAAATAAAAATTAGACTCTCAGCGTCGGCTAACTCTGTCATGCCGTATATCGCCGAGCCCCTGAATGAGCATCAAACTGTCGGCTACATACACATAACTCACATAAGGTGATTTACGAAATAAAAATGCATTTTGTTTCGTAAATTAGGAAACAAAAACGGTTTCTTTTGCAGTTTTTAGTGCATGCTCAGGACGTACCGAGGGAGGAGGCTTAGGGATTTAAGCCTACCCCAAAATTTAAAAGTTACACTAGATATAATTAGCTTTTTATTATACTTAAGGAGTACTTACATTAAATTATATTTAAACGTGAGATTTGGGTGTATTTATAATTTCTAAGGATTTAAGTAAACTAGGTAGCGGATTAAAGCACGCTACATTGCATACAAAGCATATATTATAAAATCAAAGTAAATGCATAATGATAATGATTGTGGAAGAATGTAGCACTGGAATTGAATATAAAGAAATGCATAAGTTGTGTTGGCAAAATCATTGCCATTTCCAAACTAAAGTATCTTCAGATTTACAATTTAGCTCATTCGAAAGAGGGAAAGATTACCCATAACTTATAAGCAGGTAGTATGCAGTTATCTGTTTTCGTTTTCGTTTTCGAGTTATGAGACAAAAACCGCAAACCTGCTGATTTTACACGCAAAAGAGCCTGGCTCCTGAAAAGTTCCCCCTGGATCTTCATTTGCAAAGTGGTCTATTGTTGTCTGTGTCGAATTGATTCATAAATTGAATTTGTGCAGTTTTCCGGAATAATATTTTTCGACATCTTGAGAATATAATGCGTCAACTTTTCTCTACTCGATCCTCTTCTTTTCCAGACCAACTCCCAAAGAGTATAGAAAATGTATTAGTCAAAAAAGGCATTTTCTATACTCTTTGACCAACTCCCAACACGAAGGAGCAGTGTCTACATCTTCAATTCTTGTAAATTTATTTCAAACTGATCTCATGAACATTTACATTCTCAAATTAAAGTTCATAATGTAAAGAACAATTTCGGAGTCAAATGTTTTTACGAAATCTTCATATTGTTCAATACACATCGAGGGTATACATATCGCAGCGGAGAAGGTAAATAAAATGACTCAATTCTCTGTTTCCTATGAATAAACATCCCATTTGCATTTGTTTAAAGGATTTATAACATAATTAAGTTACATCTTTCTTTTATGGTCATATTTGGTTCTAGATTTTTTTTGAAAATTCATTTTTTCAGGTTTCTCGTAGGAATAAATGGTCCATGTTTGAAAATGTTGATTCGAATACACAAACCTTTCAAGAACATTTTCATTTTGTTCTGATATTACATGAAAGTCACATTCTCGAAAATAGTTCAATCAAACGTAAAATATTGTAGTGATGCACTTGTGGTAAACGAACCGAATGTAAATAAAAATATTGAAAACCAAATATTTATTTTCATAACTTTTCCCACCTCCATTAATTAGAGTATAAAATATAACGTTTCAATGCTTTACAGATTTTGTGTGAAAGTGCATAATTTCATTATTGTTTTATTTTAATTAAAATTTGATAAATTTTTAGAAATATATCGTTGCACTTGTAAGCACCACGTCAGCAATCAAAGTAAAATGTCTTCCAAATTCTGTCGCTGTAAAATAGAAAATCAATATAACATTTCTTCCATTTGCGTGTTGGAGATCAGTCCATCCGCTCCATCCGATAGTTTAGGCAAATTAAAAAAAAAACTTCTTGGTTGCTTTGTAGGTGGTTTAGGTATTTGTATGTAATAGTAAGTATATAGAAATAAATAACACATTTTTCGACGTTTTGGATCTATAGACCATAAAAAAATGTTAAAAAGTGTAGCACAATACCCCATATTACAGTTTCTAGTACACCAGCACCATAGCTATTTGTAGTTAGTAGCTTATAGCTAACACATAAAATCATTAGACAATTACTAATAATGACGCATTGATCATAGCACGCAACAAAATACATCATTTACTTTATAAAAGAATAGCAAGGTCAGATAGATAGGTTAGGTAGGTATATTTTACAACCAGTCGCAGTCTCGTTTCGTGTCACAAACATGATATTATAAGGCTACAATGTGCAAAATGCATCATACTGATTGAATACTGTGTATATGCAAGTCATTCTATTCCTTACTTAGGTTTAAGCCACATAGTAACATGATTTAATAAAAGTTACACTGAAAAAATGGTAGACATAAAATATTACATAGGTATTTTATTATGCCCAACAAAGTGATGAGGTGCAACTTGAGACAAAACAATACATACTGATACCTACCTAATACAAATACAATACACTTCTACTACAACAACTACATTAATTAATGAGTTAGCAATAAAAGTTTCTCATTCTCGTACATCGTACAAATACAACTGAAACCATTAACCAGTAGGGCAAGTGTATGTGCTGTGCCGACTGCAGCATGACACTTACACGTATTATGCACATCAGGACAGACAACATATTTTGCACACGTAAGTACAAGCAAAAGTTGCAGACTCACTCACTCACCTATAATAAACATTAAACACACATAAATGCAAGTAACGCTGTGACTCATACACAAAATGCAAAAGCTGAGGCAATAGCAATGTAACATCAGGTCAGAACGATCAAGCAACTTCTGGCTCATTCTTCGTTTATGTGTATATAAACCATCGTAGGGGTTACTTGAACCATCAGTAGATCCAAACAGTTCAAAGCCACTACAACAACTTCACTCCAATAATACAAGTGTACAAGTGCTGTATCACATTTATATATTGACTGCAATTTAACGCAAGAGAAACTTGAGACACTTTACGTTTCCAATCCAATCCAAAACTTCCAAACCAAACAACTAATCCAGTATTTTATAAAACTACAAAATTTCTTACAAAACCAGGAATAACTAAATTACATATTAAAATGTGTACCAACAAGGGATATCAACAGTACGAAGACAATCTCTTCAATCCTGCCAAATTGCTACAAGGAGAGTACAGTTTGGAAGATCTTCTTGGTCACGCTGCCGGTTTCATGTCTCTTCTGGACGCTGAAAAAATTGCAGAAATAGCCAAAAACTTTCAGGTTCCTAATCGCGTTGTTAATGAAAAGGACAATTCGAATTTCCAAGTAAGTCTCATCTTTCTAAGTCGTCCATTTTTATAATTTCCTACAAATAGTGATTCAACTTTATTGGGAAAAACTAACAAATTATTTTTTTTGGCTATTTAGGTGAAGGTGGAAGTTAAAGACTATAGCCCCGAGGATATTGACGTGAAAACGGTGGACAACTTCATTGTGGTGACAGCAAAGCACGATGAGAAGAAGGACGAGGAAGGATTCATCTCTCGACAGTTCGTACGAAAATTCCCAGTGCCAGAAGATGTCAAAGCTGAGACTATTAGCTGCAACATGGACACCAATGGATTTCTCATCATTTCCGCACCTAGAATTCTAAAAACGAATCCTCAGTCTGAACGAATGATTCCTATTGCTGTCAATAAAGGCAAAACTACTCCAAAGGAACCCGCAGCAGGACCAAGTTCTGCCACACATTAGCAATGAAGCCTTCTTGTGTAAAGTACCTATATATAGGTATACCTAGGTACCTTATTTTTGTTGTCTCACTAATTATGTTGTGTTAGTTATTAGTATTATTTAGATTTCAAAGAGTTAACTATTATGATTTCAATCATTGTGAAATAGACCAGTTTAATTTTTAAATCTTTTAAGTATTTATATATATTGATTAAGAATCACCATCGATAGGCATGTTGAAACTGTTTAAGTATCACTTTGACTAATAAACAGTTTTCTTTATCAAGTACAATTTTTGTTCAAGTAGTTATTATACCTAATCAAATTCTTTTTACTAATAAATGTAAATATATCTGATAATTTGTGACGCATAAAAGTATTGCGTCTGATTTATTTCGAGGTTGAATTTCAATATTTCATATAATAATCACATTGAAGTAATTATCTTGGCTAAATTATAAATGAACTTGAAGAATTTATATTGTATATTAAAAATTAGTATTAAAAAACAATAATGTCTTTGTATATTGTAACGTGAAACCAGTTTATCTAAAAAGCATATAAACACAAATCAAATCAACTTGCTTTACAGTTTTTTACAAAACAATTAGTCTCCAAATGCATTGCATTTAGAATCTGGATTCATAAAAGTCCCATCATGACATTGCCATGCTTTGGAGAATTCTGGAAAATTTCTGAGGCTCCCTAAAACTCGATATATTCCACTTGCATGAGGGTCCGTAGATTGCTGCAGCGGTGTTGAACCGGTAGTTGTACTGACCTCACAATAGTGCTGCAAAAATGGTAAGAAATATTTATGTAGGTGTTTCCCCATGCAATTATAATTGATGTTGTATAATTATGATATACATAAATATCATACATATACATAGATATGGCACATAAAATATATTTGGAGATTATACGAATACCTGTGCAAAAGCGAGAAAGAATAATTGATCTTCGGTATACATATGATTGTCATCGGAAAAGGAAATGTCATCTTTGCTGGTGGAATGGACGAGATGTTTATAAGCGTAAAAAGCCGCTCTAACCGCAACATTGTCTGGATGATTTTCAGAAAGATTTCCAATATTCAGTTTTTGAGCTTCCAAAGATAGTGGCTTTAATGACGGCAAATATTTGTACTCATCCTCAAAACATTTTCCAATATCCGACAAATTTCCATAAATGTCCTTTGTCCACCCTGGTAATAGTTAAGACAAAATAATGTATGAAATATTATTATTGAAATTATGGCCAATGTGTTGAAATTCAAACAATGAATTAGATACCTATTGATGGCAATGTGTGAGCAATTTCATGGCCCAATGCCGTTCCCAAAGCTCCAAATTTAATCGAAGTGGGTGCGTCCTTGGAATATATTTGTGGCTGCAAATATCCCATGGGAAAATCTATGGAATACAACAAAAATAAAATTATTTAATTCAAACGATAATTTTAAACATTGGTAAACTGCGCAGAATATAATGGACAGAACAAATTGTATTTTATATTTTACCATGCAACCTAAATGTTTTAAAATTTAAAAATATATACATAACTTTAAATGCATAATAAACATAAAAGAAAGTTAAATTAAATTTTAGTTGATTTCAGATTGCTTATATAAAATTTCAATCTTCAGATTTCAAAATATTGTCAATTTGTGTAAAAAATTAAATTCATCATTTTTCGCTTCTTCAACATCTTAGCAACATTTAAATAACGTTTTTCAATCTCTATATATACTATATAAAACAGTAGCAGCTATAGGAAAATGTCTGAAAAAATAAATTTCAAATAATTTTGTTACTGATTGTGTTGCTGCCCCCATTATAGTATGGCATAATATTGAAATCTCGTCTGGAAAGCGACCATTCGCTAAGAATACACAAACATTCAGAACACTACTTAAAACCAACATCACAAAAAATGTCTTAAAAATTGATTTAATAGAATGACAGCAGTTATTGTATATTTACCATTTTTCTTCTTTCAAGTCGCTCAGGTATAAATCTTTATTGCTTCGAAGTATGTGGACGATTTTTTCCATAAATGAAAGCTTTTCCGAATCCTGCCATAATAGTATTTTATTTTATATTTCTTGGCATATATTTAAAAATGTCAACCGAAACAATGATCTTGTATAATAATGTGGTAGTAAATGTTAATGTTACCAAATCTCTCAGGAAGTATCTTTGGTCCAGAAAGTTGGAATCTTTCAGCCACTCTGGGTAGCCGATACATTTCACAATCTTCGCAACTCTCAATTGTGCGGTAATTTTCGTCAACCTATCCAATTTGGAGTTGGTGATGAACGAATTGATCATATATTCAATCCAGAAAGACATATCATTGACAACTTGTTTGATATCTGGGTGTATGTGGAGCTCTGAATATTTTTGGGCAACTCCTGGGCCGTATGCCAGAGATGCACATGTTTGAGATCTACGAAATAAAATTTTCAGCAATTTAAAAATTTATAATTACGGAATTATTTAGTATTATAAAGTACCATTTAACAATACATTAACACAATTTTTTAGTCAAACTGATAACATTAAAAAAGTTTTTTTTAAATAACATTAGAAAATAAAGTGGGTATTTTTTAACATTCATTAAATTAATAATTAAATTTTATATACATATTTAAACATAATACCTTGGTACTTGTCCTTCAATTCCCAAAAAAAGATGATCAAACTCAAAAAGTGCTTTAGTTATGGCCTTATTGCTATATGGAGCAAAGAAGGCAACAACTCTCCATACGACATAATTAGCGACAATTTCCCTGGGAGTTTTTTCAATTAGGTGTAAAAGTTTGTAGAGGTACCATCGTGAAGGTACATTCATTTCAGTAGACGGGGATAAAGAAACTGCATTATTACGAAAAACTTCTTTTAAATACCCCATGAGGTTTACCTATGCACAACCATGGAATAAAAATATCAGCAATACATAATGAATACCTAACTAAAAATAATAAAAATGTGAAAATATTCTTGTAAGTTTCATAAAGTTTATTTTCTGGTTGTATACTTCAGGTTGAGTTCCTTGCATTACATACGCATACATGTATTGTATTTGTCCAACTGTTGATGAGGTGAGTGGGTGATCAAAATTGCCAACTTCATTTGTGAGTATTTCTGAAAGTTTCATTTCAAAATTGACAACATCTACAACCTTTTGCTTCAAATGTGTGGGATCACTGGTGTAGCCTAATTCTTTGGCAATATTTTCAATCAGTGTTCGATATCCAATTCGGATTTCCGGCCGAGAGCGAACTTCTTTCAAGAATTCGTCGTTTCTATATACAGCAGCTTTATCCAACTAAATAAAAATTCAGTACTGCTACAATCGAATTTAATTTACGGTATATTATTATAGTAATATTTTTGAAAATATTTTTTTGAAAATAAGGATGAAAAGAATTTTTTTATTTGCAGAAAAATATTTAAGTTTAATTGATACCGTGATAACTGCTTTGACAGGATATAAAGCCATGGGATCTTCAACTTGCGTTCCAACTTGCAATAAGACATTCACCCCGTAAAGGTTCTTCACTTTCCCAATGAACTCCCACCAGTCGAAATCAGCGGACTTCCATTTCGAATTTAACAATGGCCACCCACCGATTTTATTCAAAACTTGCTTTAAACTGTGTTCATTGTGGGACTCTAACCATCGTTTGAATTATCAAATTAATACGCGACACACTTTATACTATTTTTCTAAAATGATATACAATAGATTTTAATGAGATTTTCTATTAAATTATTAAAGCAATTAAATTGTTTTGTAAAAGGGTTTTTGTAATTATGGTTTCCAAAAAAAATGTTACCTTCGTCCATGCATTCTATGAAAAGTAGCTTTGAGTCTTCCAGTGATTTCGTATCGTGTAAATGTACCGGTTGTTCCAAAATTTCTAAAACCTCCAAAAATGTTTTTCGTTCCATTTGTTTGAACGTGTTCCATATAGTTTCATGGTCGGGTTTGGAATTGTGATAACTCCAATTTCCACAGGCATAGTCATAAAAATTGTCACACGGATCGATCTTGTGGTTAATCGACTGTCCAATGATTCTTACTAAAATTTAAAAAAAAATAATAATAACTAATAATTTTTGAATAGTATTTTCTCAAATAATAAATTTTAATTCGTCATTTAATTATGATTCATTTATTTTTTATTCAATTGGGACTTTGGGACTTGATTTATTATTTCATTAATTTTTATTTTATCTTAAGTATCAGTAAAATGATCAGAAAAGTAAATCACAAAGTAATACAAAATGCAATGTTGTACCTACATTTTTGACATGAGTTATGATAATTTTGAAATTTTAATTTAAGCTATATTAAAGGATACAAAAAATGAATCTGACCTGCTTCGTTTACATTTGGTGTGCTGTTAGTAACACTAAACAAGAAGAAGAAAGCAATGGATATTATGGTGGTGATCACAATCATTATTTCGTTATGATCATTAAATGCTAATGTAAGAAGTTTTAAGTTAATGAAATAGTGAAATGAACTCAACAAGAATTATTTAGTTTTGGTCTCGTGAGTGACTGAGAAGAAAATGCTTTTGACCTCTTTAGTTACTGTCTGCATTATTTAGTGCAACATTTATCTAAAAGCTTTCTGTGCCATGTAATGCAGCATTCAAGATTCGACGAACTACATACTAAGAATACGTATGATCTTTACAACTTGAATTCATTTCACTTTTATTAATGCATAACAGAGACAGTGAATCCTTCTTTCAGATTCAATATATTCGTTGTTATACATTCATACATAACACCAAGGCATAATAGTGATGTTAATACTATTAAATTAGATCGTGGTATATTTGCAATAATGCCTGTATTATTAACTTATTGAGTTTGTCACAGATAATGCACAAACAAAGTCTTATGTAAAAAAGGGTAAAAAACGTCTCAAGTCAATACGGTATGTGGTATGTAGTAGATTTCACGTAGAACGTAGACTCATTCACTCATTTATATTCTTATACTTTATTATGGTTGACGGGTGATAACACCAGACCAGATACATTAAACAGATGAGAAATGTCATGTTATCAGTGTTTACAAATTATCGCTTAATTATTGGGCTCAATATATTGAGTATTATTGAAGGAGGATGCATGTAAGTGAAGAAAATGATGTGATGTGTGCGGATTAATTAATAGGAAGTAACATAAGGATGATTTTAATGGGTTTAATAGTAGATACTAGATGTAAGTAGCTCATCCACATCATAACAACTTTAACATAAAATGTATACAGCGGTTTATTTATTTAGTTTTGTTCTTTGCAGGTCATCTCAAAGTGATCACCATAAATAGTAAAAACTTCAAGATTATAATAATGTTGTAATAATATGTTGGTGACGGCGACTATTCGACATCCTGGAATATATTCTTTATGAAAAATAATTATATTATTGAAAATTCACCGAAGTTTGATTTTAACTGAACATTACTACACAAATTTAAATTATCCTTTCCTTCAATATATTTGAATGATACATCATATAAATCAATTGATTTTCTGATGTATAATTTTATAATGTATAGTAATAATTAAGGGTAATTTTGTATTATGCAAATTAATTATAATTAATAACCAATTAATAACTACTAATATCTTAAATTGGGCTTGTAAGCCCGTATGAAATTCTCATTAGGGCTTTGGTTTAGACTAACCCTTTCGAAAAAAAGTTAGGCACACAGTATATCAATTTTTTGTTTGTTTAAATACATTTCAACACAAAAACATCCGACTTTGTGACACCCAGACCCAACCAATCGCTTCGGAGTGTTTTTGCCCCACCCAAAATTGCATCTTGGATACGTCATTCTTTATTGCTTTCTATCTGTCTTATATTTTTCATTAAACTCATTTGCAGTAAAAGAAAGCGTTTAGGCTTATAGAGTATTATATATTTATGAGTGTCGAAAAAATAATTAAAATATTTTTTTAGTACTAAAGATTTCTCAACAAAATCAATGAAAATGAAAAATTCAGCGATCCAAGAAGGTGAAACTGAAAGGGAGCATCAATCACAAAAAATTACTTTGTCCAGGTTTCGTTGATTCAGCCTGGAGTCTAAAATCAGCTTTGTTGTGAAACGTCACTGCCTGTACACAGCAGACTCAGCAGAGGGATATTCGGATGGAAGGAAGTTTCGCCGATCGACTGCTAAAACTTCTGATGAATCGGGAAAACTTTAAATTTATTTTTAATTATTGCTGATTACTCCCATAAAAGTTGGTTTTTAATTAATATTCGATAATTGCAATTACTTTGTCACACTTAAATTGTCGTGAATCTGCTGCAATCAAAAGTATGGAGGAATTTGTATCAAATATTTCGTGTGAATGCTGAAAGTCGTTCCCTGCTGATTGTCAATTTCCCAGCGACACGTTGAATCTGTGATCTTCCTTCTGTCAGCAAACAAAAACTAATTATCAACATTTTGTCTTTGAATTGTGTGAACATTTGATTATGTCAAGAGTTTTGACCAAGTGTCCTTTGTTGTATAACCGCACGAGTGTTTTATTCTCCAAATGTGGTCAGTGTCGAAAAGCATCAAATGGCTATCTCATTTTGTAAGTCCTTTTTAACCGTTCCTGTTGTAAAAAAGTAGTTAAAATATTATTGCCATCTTAACACATTTTATTAGATCAGTGTTTCACAGGATTTCTAATGAATCCCATGCTTTGACCCTGTTATGACAGAGGGACTGATTTTTCTAAGTCTTAATTCATCGCTCAACTCACTCAACACTCAGCTATCGAAAACTCATCCGTTTGACACACAGCACATATAAAAATAACGACCAGTTTAAACTAAGACTATTTATTTTATTGAATTTATTCTTCTGTTAAGTACTATACATACTCAAGTAAGAAGTAAGTGATCAAAGGTTAGGGCTCGAAACAATTTATTTTTGAAATATTCGGAATCAGGAATTATGGATTTGAACAATTGCAAGTCCTCAAATGCAATGACTGATAAGAAGTCCCCTACCCTTTGCTACAGTCCCCTAAACTCATTTGAAGAATTAATGAGTTATGGAAGCGACTGTGCAGATTCACCATCCGTACCGTGCGTTGGACAAGATAGTCCTCTTTCAAATTCTTTCAGTGGTACAAAAATGTCTTTGGATGGACGTAGGTGGAAAAGCGGAGAATGTCCGAAGACAATTGTTTGTCACGACATGAAAGGAGGATATTTAGACGACAAATTCGTTTTCGGGACAGCCAATGCTGAGAATTACATATTTCGTCATTGGCTGCAGACAGATTACTTTGTATATTTTTCTCACCAGTTTATTACCATTCCCCCGTTAGGGTGGATCAACTCTGGTCATCTACACGGATGTCACGTCTTAGGGACAATTATTACTGAAGGAGATGAAGGAATCGAAAACTGCAAGAAATTATTGAAAGACTCGGAAACAATTGACAAATCTGTCGACCAACTTTGTCTCCTCAACAAACAATACGCTTTCGATGGTTTTCTAGTCAACATTGAAAACGAAATCGAAGACACTGCAAAACTTGTAGAATTTGTTCAAAAGTTGACGGAGAAATTGAAAAAGGAGTCCAAGAATAATTTTGTTTTCTGGTACGACTCTGTGATAAATGATGGGAAATTAAAATGGCAAAATGAACTCAATAACAAAAACAAACAATTCTTTGATATCTGCGACGGAATTTATTTAAATTACGGATGGGATGATGAAAAATTGAAGAAAAGCCGCGAATTAGCTGGAGACCGAAAATTTGACGTTTTTGTGGGGGTTGATATCTTTGGGCGCGGTTGTTTTGGAGGCGGGGGTCTCAATACTCACAAAGCAGTCGAGAAAATCGCTGCAGCCAATTTATCCGTTGCAATATTCGCCCCCGGCTGGACATTCGAGTGTCACCCGTACTCGGATTTTAACCAAGTTGACGGAGAAATGTGGTCCCGCTGTGCCAAATATTTTAATTATCGGTGCCTCAAGGAAGAATTTCTTCTGGTCAAAGACAAAAGTCAACTTGAGATGAAAACAAAATCAAAAACACCCGAAAAAAACTTTCAAGTATTTTTCTTTTCCGATTTTTGTCGAGGATTCGGAGAAAATTTGTTTCAATTTGGACTAGAACCAAAACACGAGCCATGGTACAATTTATGCAAAATGTCTTTTCAACCTTTTCTTTTGGATGAAGCTCCAGTTCAATCTAGCGGCGAAGGAGACGCAGATAAAAAAGAGAGGGAAAAACTTCCTCGGAAATTAATTTTTGACACATCCAATGGATTTTCTGGTGGAGGATGCTTGAAATTATCCAACAAGAAATCTTCTCCGAATTTCGAAAACCCGCAAACTTCATCTCCAGTTTGGATTCCTCTTGACATTCCAATTACCGCCACTCGACTGACCTTTGCCGTTGCAGCGGCTTGGAAATCCGTTTCTGTGGAAGACGAACTTGCAATATATTTGGAATTAGCCAAACCAGATTTGGCTCCTCGGAAAATTCGTTTGGGGAGTCTGGATTATTTGGCGACGTCCATTCAAGGAAGACACTGCATTCAAATCAAACTGAGCCAATTTCTACAATTCTACAAAGACAAACAAATTCCAAAAAAGTTTTCCGACGTGGAATTTTATTTTCAGAAGAATAGTTACGACGAAAAAGAAGTTAATGGGTGGAGAATCTCTTGTTACCTTTTCGACGTGGACCAATACTACGACGACTACTCAAATGTCAACTCCCTCCGAGTCGGTACCCAAGGAGAAATCTCACTCGGGTTTATCAGTCTCGCCCAAATCATCCATTACAATTAAAAATGTCAACAAAATAACTTCAATAACCACTATGATTTATTTTACTTGTAATTTATTTTAGTTCTCATTAATGACTAATTTTTAATTTCCCCTCTCAATTTGCTGTCCACGTATATTTTTGTTTTAGTCTCTTCGTTCAATCTTTTATGACTGATCTAACATATAATATGACTAACTTTGAAAGAGCCAGCACAGTTTCCTTCGTATTACAATAAATATATTCTACAATAACAAATAAAAGAAATTATTAAATCACGAATGAATGCAAAATCAACAATAAAAAGTTTTCTAAAAGTGAAGCGATTTTTGCATCGAGTTTACATTTTAGATGAGTTCATGGATTGGAACATCTGTGGACTGAAACGAATTGTTTCTATTTTATTATTAGGTACTTTCATAGATTTAGTACATAATATTTTCATTCGTACATACACGTTAAAATGATTTAAATAATTCCAATTTAAAATGTTAATGACATCATTAAAAAATACAAATATTTTTGTTTCTTTGCAGATTACCTGAAATTCCGCCCCACACGACCCCGGAAGAAAACCCACTGTTGCGAACGGTAGAAAATCCTGTTTTCGAAGAGATCAGTAAAATAGACTGTCGAAATGCTGTGGGGAAGTTGGGCATTGATTTGGAATCGAGGGTCTGGCGCCTTGAAGAAAGTCTCAAAGGTTTGTATTAAAACTTGTACAGCTTAATTTATTGCAGTTATATCTACTCTAATATTTATTTCCTTTTAAAAAAAAATTGTTTGTTTTTAGATCCGTCGTTTGTGAAATCGTATGAAAATGTAATTGGACCTTTGGAAGAATGCAGTATTCCTTTCGACTACGCCTGGAGTGTCGTGAAAACCTTAAATATCGTCAAAAACGATTTGATTCACAGCGAAGGCTACAAACAAATTCATGGACGAGCTCGCAAAGCCAGAAGAAGCAAGTTTCAAAGTCTCCCCATTTATTTAGCATGCAAGGTTAAAAACTGTTTTTCTGATCCTAATTGTTAATTTTTTCTAAAAGCTACAAGTGAGTTTTTAAATAATTAAAATTGAACACACTACATTACAATTGTTAGAAAAGGATATAAAAAATAAAAATTGCATTTAAATTGTTTACCATTTGTTCAGGAGGTGAAGGCTGATGCAAAGAATCTGAACGAACCACAACAGCGAACAGTTTCAAAATTTTTGTTGGAAGGAAAATTGTCTGGAATTGAATTGACGGGAAATCAAAAAGCGCACATGGCGAGCGTTCTTGAGAAAATAGCGGAAGCTCAATATAATTTTGGTAATAACTTAAAAGCTACATCGGAGAAATTCAAGCAGCTTCTCATCGATCCAAAATATGTCGGAGACATGCCTTCGAACCTTCTCAGACATCTCGCCAAAGACAAGTACAGTTTTTCAGTCTATCTCAGTCAGATTTAGTTAATATTATTAATAAATCATTTGAAAACTATTCTATTTTTAAACACGTCATGTATAATTTGATTTTAGATCGCAGCCAAGCAAGGGTCCATGGACGGTGACTTTACAATCACCAGGATTTGAGAGTTTCCTTGAATATTGTCCAGAAAGAGCTCTTAGATGGAATGCCTGGCAAGCACACAATATTCGAGCATCTGGACACATGGATAAATCATTCAGCAACAGCATTCAAATTGAAGAATTGAGAATGAAAAGGTAAACAATCTATTTTTGCTGTTTTGGACATTTCCATTTCCTTCTAGATTTATACAGTTATATAATTTTTTTATATTATTAATTTTCAGACTGGACCAGGCCAAGTTGCTTGGTTTTGCGAGCTATCCCGACCTTTCAATGGAAACTAAAATGGCTGGAAGTGTTTTGAACGTCAAAACAATGATTGCTACTTTACTTAGAGAAGGTCAGAGAAGATACAACTAATAATTCCAATGATTCTTTAATTAAAACGATAGAAATAATTTAAAAATCTTACAATTTAGCCAAACCCCTGCAGCTGGTAGAAATGGAAACATTGTCAGCCTTTGCTGCTTCGAGGGGATTCACTTCCAAATTAAAACAATGGGATATTCCATACTGGAGAAGAAAACATAGAAAATCTTTATTTGCGTAAGCAAGTATATTTTTATTATGAATGAATATTTAATTTGTGTTTAAATAAAAAATGTGAACGTTCGATTTTAGTGTGGACGAAGTTGCTGTGAGCGAGTATTTTCCTTTCCCTGGTGTGTGGGCCAATTTATGCTCCTTTGCTGAAGAAATATTTGGTATCAAAGTCCAGCGCACACAAGCTTCTACTTGGCATGAAGACGTCAGTTACTTTGAAGTCTATGACTCTAAGTCTGGAAACAAACTCGGGGGTTTCTACGTTGATCCTTATTCACGGTAAACTTACCTTAATAGAATCGATTTGTCAAATACAATTAAAATCGACAGCGTATTATAAGAATTTGAGAGAGACCTTTTGGTTTTTTAGACCGCAACAAAAGCTGAAAGGATCTTCAATGATATCAAACCGCAATCTTTGTCAGCAGAAAGGCGTCCTCCCTCTAGGAACAATGTTCTTCAATTTTAATCCTCCGCTGTACGGCAAACCTAGTCTTCTCACTTACTCAGAGGTCTACACTTTGTTCGAAAGGGTAAAACTATTTTTAACAGGCTCAAATAATACTTAATTTATTATGTAATTGTGTCCATTTATGTTTATATGAATGTTTTTTCAGTTTGGAGACGTTTTACAATTAGTTTTGACAAATGTGGCGCACCACGAAGTGTCCGGAACAACAAATATCGAATGGGACGCTGTTTTTGTGGCTTCTAGATTTATGTCCATGTGGTACTAATGAATTTTAATAAATAAAAATTAGTCAAAAATCTAAGGAATAATTTAATGCAAGGGATTTTAAATATATTTAAGGTTGGGAAATAAAGTTGTAGCGAAAGAAATATCAAATCACTATGAAAGTGGTGAAAAGATCAACGACGAAGTTTTAAGAGATTTACTGCGATCTCGAAAACACATGGCTGCCTTTGATTTGTGTCACGAGTTGTACATTTCAGCACTGGACTTAGAACTCCACTTGACGTAAGAAATTTTATATGTACATACAATAATCAAATGTTTTCAAATAATTTTCCTTGCCACTGATTTCATAAATTCGGCTTTAAATTAAGAATTGAGTTTCGATTTATGAACTGTTAAACGACAGATTTAAAATATAAAGTGAATTTGTTCGTTGTAATTTGTATTTCAGGAATGACTTTTGGGTGGATGTTATGAGAAAATTATGGCCAGTTTATCACGACCCATTAGAGTTGGACAAGAAAGACTCTCATGTGTGTTCATTAGAAGAAATTTTCAGCGGAAACTTTTGCGCCGCATATTATTCCAAATTGTGGTCCCGCATGTTGGCCGCCGATGCTTATCAAGCCTTTGTGGAACAAATACCCAGAGAAAGAAGCGTTTGGAAACAACACGGAGAAAGGTCGACAAATTACAACATTGTCAAAATCAAAGTATATTTCTAAAGAGTCATAAACGTTTGGTTCCAAATGAATAATTAATCTTTATTTTTTATTTTTAGATTTCGTTCCACATTTTTGGCTTGGGGCGGTGGCCGTCATCCCAGCAAAGTTTTCCGTGACTTCCGAGGTCGAGATCCTTGTCCGGACGCTTTACTGTGGTCCCTTGGGTTGAAACCCATGTTGATGCCTAATACTGAAGATTCGGATAATGGCAAAGAGCAAGCGAAAGTAATCGGGGTGGTGGAAAGTGGGGTGTCGAATTAAGAAGAGTTCAAAAAGTGATAGAATTTGTCTGTGAACGAGCGGATGAAATGAAGGATGCAAAAACTAATTGTGCTTCGTAACTTCTCTTTTCTTTCTAGCTCTGTTCTAAATTGTAGTCTTTTAATGCACTCAACGACACACACTGTTCTATTTCTGAAATGTTATGATGATTTAAGGAAATAAAAAGTTATTAAATTGTTCAAAAACTCAATGAAGTTGTTTAATCCATTTAAGAAATAAATCTTGTGAGATAATATGCATCTAAATTTTTTATATACCTGCTTGGATAAAAATAGTAATGCTTGAAAGTGCTTTATGATTTGAAAATGAAAATGTTAAAGCAACTGTTGTTATTTTTACTTGGGACAAAAAATATTTTTAATTCATGGGACACTATAGTAGTTTGAAGTTTAAGTTGGATGATGTACTAATTTGTAACAATATTATTTATCGATACATTTTTATTCCAGGCCGAGGGAATTTTAATACTTGACTTGATGACAGTATCGATCGATCCCAACCGAAGCATCCCATTGTTTTACGTAGAATTGACACTCGTGGTTAGAATATGACATTACATAAGCGCATAAAAATATATAAGTTGAAGAAAAATTCACGAAACGACAAAAATTTAAAATCGTTGACAATGTTGAAAATATTTTGTCAGAAGGAAGGTCTTGGTTTAAAGGCAGGCACAACGATCATCTTGACATTGGGCGAGTTTTCCCTGTCTTCTGCAAAGTCGTTTGCAACCGTTGTAAAGGCAGTATCTGCATTTGCATTCATTTGCCAAGCACTCTCCATGTAAACCCAATGCCTTATAACAATAGTGAGCACAATTTTCTTGTTCACATTCGGCTTCTACTGATGTTACAGACTAAAATAAATAAAAATGTAATATTAAATATTTTAAAATTAAAATCGGGATAAATAAAATTTTGTATATGATTTGACTTAAAAACAGTAAATTAATTTAAAAAGATTTGCGGTAGAAAGAAACAATAAAAATTCTGTTCGAGCCGCAATTGAAGAATATTTTAAGGAAAAGAAATAATACGTTTGCTATTAATGGGAGAAAAAGTTTCATGTTGCCTCAAAAAATTGATTGCATGATAAACAACCAGAAAAAAATTCAAAAATTTAGAAGCAAATCGATCCTATTATTTATAAATTATAAATCTGTTACAGCAATTATTTTATTAAGAGTAAACAATTTTCTCCATTTTGTTACGAATTGCCAGATTGTCACGTTATACTAAAGGTCAAGGTGGATTCAAAGCATCATTTTTCATGGTTTGTGTTTTCACAAAATAATAAAATCCAAATTCCAACATTTAAATGTTTAAACAATTGTTATATTTACTACATAAAACTAATTCTGCTTGCAAATGAAATTATTTTAAGTAAAATTAAGCATTAGTAAAATTAATTAAATATAAAATTTTCAAAACCACTCAATATAAACTATTTTGTGTTGAGAATAATTTTTGAACATTGACAATAATTTTTCAAACATATTTTAAAGAGTCTAATGTTTATTACAATTCTTAAAGCTTGTTTTTAAATATTAAGAAATTGAACTTGAGACTTACTAGAACTGCAACAAGGGCAAAGCAGGCTAAGATGAAAAGTCCCTTCATGTTGTAGTGCTGGAGAAATTATATGAGAATTGTAATAATAAAATATTAATGTGCCAGAGGATTGTTTGAATTCAGTGTTTGCTGGAGGAGACTTGTTGGTGAGACTGAGTGCGAGTAGAAGTTGAGACTGGATAATGTAAGTAAGGAATTAATTTACGTTTTTAGCAAAGTTTTGCCTTCCCTTGATGGTAAAGATGAAGGTGTTGCATGTTGGTGGTTTGGTTGGTGTTAATGCAAATATTGATGATGAAAGAATCCGGAGAGTGAGGAATGTTGGGAAATGATAAATAAGGTCATGGAGTGCGAATATTCTGAATATCGTTAATAAATAAGCAGAAAGGAGCAGGAGAATAAGAAGAATCAAGAAGAATCAACACATGGACAGCATTGGCAGTGGGCCACGAAACCAAGTCAATTAATTGCACGACACGACATGAGGCGTAATATTTCCCTTTGCAGCTTAAGTCAACTTTAACTTTTATTGCCTTTAACATTTTCTAGAACATTTAAACATTTAAACAACATTAAATCCACTTTTCTTCTTTTAATGTCTCTCTGCAGCAAGATGTGCCTTGCAATCTTGCAAATAATGTTTACACGATCCATCCCACACAAAGTCACAGCATATTTAATATTAAGATTAGCAAACCCAACAACCAAAGAAAAGCTCCGACTCTTCTGATATGAATAATAGTACGAATAATACGAAAACATTTACTATGCTATACATTATAGTGTGATTATATTTTACATGATGAATTCATAAAGAGCATTGTATACCTACTGAAATGTAATTAAATCATCCTCTAATTGCCATGTACTTCCAAAATTGCGTTGTCGTGAAAGACGAGATTCTTGTTATTATGTAGATGTGCAGCTGCTGCAGAAACTGTGCGAAAAAATGGATGTGTGCAAATAGTTAAAATGAAGGATGTTGTTCAAATAAGATTTTTTCAACCGCAATTTTACTCCTTTAAAGGAGAAGTCAACACAACACAAAAGGCCAACAGAAAATGAAATCACTATTATTATTACTTATACTTTATTACTATTACCCTTCTGCCAGTCAACACCATAATTTAATCCCTCTTAAGTAGGCAAAGTCAAACAGTTTGTTTGTAGCAATAATATTATTACCACCACCATCATAGCCATTAAATATGCAAATACTAACCTTCTCATCACACAAGGAATCCTACAACTACAATTATTTAATAATTCTATGTATTAAATAACCAATAATTCTTTTACATTGTTACCATACTGTCAGTATAGCTGCATGCATGTGTAAAGATTTAATTGTATAATAATTTATTCACATGATTTTACCCTTTGTAATTAATAATGTATGCTGTGTAGCCGTATTAACCGCACCTTATGCATTCAGGATATTTTATTAGCAAATAACATATGCAAATATTTTACAAGCTCCTTAAAAAATGTACAATTTTTAGTACAACCACAAAAATACTATTATTACAATTAGTAATTAATTAGGTATTACAGACAGGCCCGTAGCTAGGGTCGTAATCTGGGGGGTGCACAGCAAGGTTTCTTAAATTCGAATATTAGGTACAATTGGGTGTATACAGTGCTTTGAATTAGGTCCAAACCAACTTAAAACACATCAAATTCGCTCGCCGCGGGATCTTTTTTCCAAATTTTGAACTTCTATGGTAAAATAAGCTATTTTTTGAGATAGCAAACGCATTCTGGGTGTGCACGTGCACAGATAGTGCATTCCCTGTGGATACTGGATACGTGCCTGATTACAGGCATTTTGTAACTAAACTTCCTTATACTTATAAACTTTTTATCCGTCTAATTTGCAATTTAACATTTTACCTCATTCTTATTTTATTTCGATTGCCAGCTATGTGGGGTATATACAGACTAAAAATAAATGTATTTTACTTCGATAGTATTAATTCACAAAGATGAAAGAAGGGAATCTAGCAATATCACGTCCTAATATATTTTCGTTCAATTTCTGGTACAAGATATATGTTACTGGTTCCGGAATTTCTCTTTAAGTGATTAGCCACTTAGATCTTGAAACTTCATTCAAAAATTAGCTTAGTAAACTATTTCAATATAAATATTCATTTGAATTGAATACCCCAGTCACCATGAGTTTGGATTAATATGATAAATGCTGTGAAAAAGTTTGACTTGTAATATTAAATAATTAATCAGTTCAAACATTACGAATATTCTCTTTAATTGACAATTTAATTTCTTTTTGTGTTGAGACATTTTTAAGATTAATTTATACATTTCTGCCACAGTATTGAAATCCACACTTTATTACAATAGGGAAGGGACTACAATTTTCGTTCCCAGTTGGCTCCCAACCTTTTCGGTTCTGAGAAAATTAGCCTATGCTCTAGTGGCCTGAAAATCCTGATTTATTGCTGCCTTCATTAAAGAATGGTCCCTTGCGTCATCGATTTATTAAGAGAGATCAACTACTATGTAGTAAAAAATGGGAAGACCTTAGGGTTGTCAATTTAGTTTTATCAGAGCTGGTTCTACAAACTTACCGAGCTCAACTCGATACATAATATTATTATAAGTAGCACGGCCGTATCCAGAAATGGTTACGGGGAGAATCCAAACATGAGGTACAAATACACTTCTAAGGCAAAATTATCTCTTTTTGGGATTTAAGAGCTTTGTTTATAAGGTGACATTTGTCCATTTACCCCCTTGTATACGGCTTTTATAGGTACATATTACTACTAATCAAATACTTTCTTATTCTTCATTATTATTACACTAATAATTATTATATACCTAAATATGTTTCTCACAATACCTTTATTGAAATAATGAAATAGAAGAAAAGTATCATAGCTAAATATGTAATTAATATTTTTACCTAGATTAAAAACCATTTGTGAAATTGCATATCAAATTGCACCAAGTGATTTAATGATCCAAAATGTTTTGTCTTAAGATTTTAATGTTTTCTTAAATCTGTCATGTTGATCTTACGGTTTTGTTTGAGTGTGCAAGAAAGTCATGAATAAAGACATGAGTTTGCAGCATGAGCCATTTTCAATGAGGCGTAATGACAGAATGTCATTTGAACGTCAAAGATAGTCATGCGACTGCGACATCAACAACCTATCAAGTTTCAAAAGAGAGTTGAGATACGATTCAATCCAATTCTATTCACTCCATTCATTTATTTACAAGATTTACTCAAGACATGAAAGCACATCGTAAATATTTTATGTTCCGCCATGAAGATCAACAGATATTTTTATATATTCCAACATTCACATTGGTAACGTTTCGCTCGCGAAAACGATTATGTCAGGCATTAATAAAGTCTATGTATAGACAATTCACAAAAAGCTGAGAGTCACAAAAACAAGTTGTTTTAAAAAAATGGGAAAACGTCGCATAGGGCAAGGTGTCACACATCCTGTGATGAAGCAAGTCAGAAATCACCTCTTTATGAAATTGTCAGCAGCATCATCCTATACAATAATTTTCCATTTACTTCGGTGATAAAGTGATAGGCTGATAGACGTACGTTGTTGTCAGAGTTGTAATTTGTTCTAAGTAATTGATCAAAGAGTTGAATGAATAGAGAAGGTCAAAGGATTAAACGAATAATTATTATTCATGCTTACCAGATAGAGTTATGACATTATAAGACCATCCAGATTTAGTAGTTTCAAAGTACTACATATTATACAACTCTTGAATTTTCCAGCGAATCTCAATTAATTATGTAATTATTCCACTGAACTAAATTCAATCACATAACAAAATAGTGGATCATGTCAAGTGTGCAATCAATTCAGTTTTGTGAAAAAAATAAATAAGAGTTCTGAACATCAACCGAAACATCATCATTTTCTTGGAACGAAACCATTACATTTTTGCTGGCTTAAGTATTATTCTTATCTTTCTACTATTGCTTTTTTGAATTACTTTCTGTGTTGGTTTGCGTCAATTGGCTAATAGGGGATATAGCAGACTTACAATGAGAAAAATGTAACACGAGATTTTACCCGTAAAAATTACTTCACAATACACACCTAAAACATTGAATGCCTCTAACACTACTACTGGTGTTATATGTATAATAGAAAAACGCCCATTCTCCGAACGGGGCCTAAATAGTGTGTCCAACAACTCTCTAGTATAGGCGCTTGGGAGTTAAAAAGTGTACCCATGCAACTCTCTATTCAACCCCTAAGAAGGTACATCATGAGAAAAAATGTTAAAGGATTTTTTTTTCTTTTTGAGTCAGGGGTAATACTGTAGCTAAATAGGTGGGTCATGGAGGTCAATTACCTTACATTTCTACTGAATTGGCTAAATTAAATACTTTATTTGATGTAGAGATTCGTTGAAGAACAAAGAAGCTCATAACATAACCCATGTCCCTGTCATATAGCTAGAACATTAGAATCAAACTTCACCTTTTCGTCGTTTTCGTAGGCACTGTGATATTTAATGCATAATGTATTAATGTGTATCCATTGAACGTTGGCCGATTCCAAAGGACAATTAACATAACCTAGGGAATTTTATCCTAATCATCCTTTTTCTTTGAATCAAGCTTTATGACGTATCAAAAATTCAGAAAAATTCTTAACATGTCAAGCTGTCATTATAACTATGCCTTGTCCTTAATTCATCTTTAGTTTAAACCAATAAAACTGATTAGTGTATATATTATTAATATTAATATGGATGGATGTAAGTTTTATTTTACTTTTGAGCCAAATACAAGAGAAATCTGTTAGATTTGGAATTTCTGCTTGAATAAATGTTGGTTAAGGTTAAGAATCTCGCTTTTTTCAAACCAATTCGTCCATTCTTTATTGTGCCAATTCATCATATATATTTCGTTTGCTCGTGCATGCGAGATAAGAGTTAAAGTTCTTTCAAAATATGAATGACATTGCAGTGGTGTATGCATGTCACACATCTGGGGGGAGCGCTTGAGCAGATACATGTTCATATCATGTGTATGTCATATTTTGCGCGCAGCGCGAATTTTTTTTAAAGGATCAAAATTCAATATAAAATACATCAAATTCACACCTAGCGCGCTAAAATTGAGCCATTTGGAACCAAAATCGATAAAATGCCTTTAATTCGAAAATACCAAAATTTCAAAATTAGCATAAAATTGATCAAAATCGCTTGTGGCGAGGAAATTTTTGAATGATTTTTTGAACTTTTAGGGAAAAATAACCTCTTTTTTGCGAGAAACCTGATTTTATCTAATGTAGAATTGTAGAGCACGAAAAATGGGGAGGGGGCTTCAGTCCCTTAAGCCCATCCCCCTAAATGCGCCACTGAACATTATGTCATTTCTAAATATTTGTAAATTATTCTCTTTAATCATCACCATAAAATATAATGGAATAAAAGCCTTTCATTCTAATATTGAGGTTCAGTCGTACTTTAAGTAACTTGCAATTTAGAATTAATGATATTATGTACACAACACACATTAATTTTAATTAGTCGTTGCAGTTTTGGTCGTTTCCATTTATTGAATTATACAATTATTTGTTGTGTGACTTCAAGGCGACTGTCGATTTCTACGTTTTATACTCTGACAATTCTTACTTACCTTGCTTTCAAATTTCAATTCAGTTATTAATCAATACAAACATTTATATTTAAATAAAGATTCACTCTGATCGGGAAATTCTTTTAAAAAAGTTACAATTTACAATAATTTTGTAATCAGGGCTGTATTTAGAGGGAGCAAAGATGATAGTACTTTGTCCCTCCCGAAATGGAATCCTAAATACGGAATTTCCAATTTCCAGAAATCCAACCCAAGTCCGATTTACAGGAACTGTTTTTGCGGAGTCCTAATTAATATGCTCTTTATCGTGCTACTCCTGGTGACTTTCACTTGTACTTAAACTCAAACTAGATATTGCTGTCATTTTTTATCACATTTTATGAAGCCACCAAAAAGTTGCTATTTTACTGTAAAAATGAAAAATTAACAAACATTTCGGGCTACAGGTACATTTTGTGTTTCTTTCTTTCGCTTTTTTCGCTCGCAAATACCTGATATTGACCATAATATTTGTCCCTCATGTTGCAATTTTGCCCTTCCCGAAGTCAAATTCTGGAGACGCCTTTGACCAAAAGAGTATGATTAGATGAAAAAAATCTATTTCATCATCATCTTGAAGCAAGCACCTCTCATACTGAAATCCTAGATATATACCTATTAGCTATTTTTGCACTACATATAATCTATTATAATAATTATTTTTCCTTCTTTTTTTAAAAACTGTATCCTTTTAGTCCAATTTTGGTATTTAAAAAATTGCTTCCTGCACTCTGACACTAAAAAAAATATGACAGAAATATAATAACATTGATAATTATTTCAATAGAAATCTGAATTTTTCTTTGGTAGACATGGAAAGTCGGCATATAAAACAAGGAGTGCCCTTCGAACACCTTCCCATGCAAACTACATATGTGTCGGGTCATGAATAGTTGCACATAGTCACATTCAACTGTTTACTTAAAGCGAATTCTTTGCAGTAATGCTGAAAGTAAGCATGCAGAATAAAATAGAGCTATAGAGTTTCTTGTAAGTCACTTGTTCATGTCATGTCAAGTTGCACTTCCCTGGAGAACGAGTAAAAGTTCACATATATCATAGCAATACAGTCTCCTATATTTAATGACAATTTTGCATGTGAATTGGTTTGACGGTTCCGTGAGACCGACTCTTTCCAATATACAGAATACAAACACTACCTATTGTACGTCTAATAAAACGTGTTGAGTTGAAATCAAGAATTCTGTTGCCACAGACAGATTGTTTGCCTTTTGTGTGTAAAGATTTGGTTTTGACATTGCATTGTGCATTTACGGAGTATGTAGTGTGTGTAGTGGTATTGCATTGCTACATTTATTGCAATAATTCTTAGTTGTTGAAAGGAGCTGCATTGTATAGTACAATATGGGTAATTGATATATCTATATAGTCGACCTTATCTTAGATTTACTCTTAAATTTTCAAGGTCAATGTGAATTTTTATATACCTATATTCTTATCA
Source organism: Pogonognathellus longicornis (assembly GCA_034694085.1). Taxonomy (NCBI): domain Eukaryota; kingdom Metazoa; phylum Arthropoda; class Collembola; order Entomobryomorpha; family Tomoceridae; genus Pogonognathellus; species Pogonognathellus longicornis. The sequence goes on from JAQFYB010000826.1 coordinate 32,062, forward strand.
TATGCTTAACTTTTCTTTCCGGCGTGATTCATTTTCAATGTTCCTTGTATCCGTAACGCTGTGTTACACCTTTTCAATGCAAAGCATGTGTAATATAAAAACCTACCTATGTGATTAAGGAGACTAGTGTTCTACTTTGTTAAACGGAGTTGTTCCACAATGCCCGCATGAATATCTGCAATGTGCATGCATCTGTAAATTTGTAGTTTCTAGCACGGGGAGCAGTTTCGTGACACCTGAAACGGATTTCCAACTAACAATAAGTTAAAAAAAAATTATGGTGGTTGGTTGAAAGTTTAGAACAGTTTAGTTTATTTAGTTAACCGTTTGGCACGTGAAATGACCCACACTCACCACACTATATGGAAATAAACCATTTCAATGTTGGAGATAAAAAGTGTAATACTACTACAGTGAGCACCTCCTAACCCGTCACATAGGACTTTTAACACAGATAGGTAATCTATTAAAAATTCCAAACCAAATTTTATCAATGACAACAAACCATTTTTGCTGTTATTCCTAATACCTACCCTGTGTATGAACGTAACCTACTAATGTTATAAGCCCTATGTGACGGCTTACGTGGCGCTCACAGTATTTGTTAAAACATTCAACATTAGGATGAAGAATGTTTATCCTTTTGTAGCAGTAGCAATAGTGGCAGATCACGGGCTTACATGACACATAGAAATATATTCCACAGTCTCGGATCTAAACTGAACACGGCATACAGCTATAAAACTGTGTACCTAAACAGTGGGTGTGCAGTTTAATGCGAGTTGCTTGATCTCATCTGTCGATAGCTTAAACTTTTAAGTGATTCAATAACAGCTTTTGGAAGTTTGCCCATAAACGATAAATGTATAAACGAACTTCTATGTATATTATTGTAGTGGTAAAAATAAATCAATAAATCAAAATTACATGAAAGAAAATAGTAATAATAATTAGTGGATTCAAAAACACTGTGTAGAACCACAGCCGTATGCTGGGCGTATGCAATATTATGTAACCAGGGGCGTATCCAGGTCACATATTTGGAGGGGACTAAACTAAAGCTAAAACTCATGCAAAAATGATCTGTGTTTGGCTATTTTGGGAGACATAATGCTGTCTAGTCCAAAAATGGGGGGGGGGGTTCATCCATTTAAGCCCCTCACCCATATATGCCACTGTGTTATCGATTACAATATCCAATTTAATTTAACTTATACGTTTTGCAATATATCTTATTCATTCGTTTCCCATTTTACCAACTACACTCCATAACGAAAAAAATGATAAGAAAAATTAAGAAGATTCTTTACTACAATACGAATATTGGGTAGTTGAATGTTTTACTTTTTATAATGAATGCTTCAATTTCTTATTTTTTGTATGTTTTTAATTTGCAGAAAATGATTTTATATAATAATATGCTTCTCTTTGTCGCTCTCCGGTTAAGAATGGAAAATAAATCAACGAATTGAATGAAAATCACTAATTATTTTTCCACTCATCTGTGATTTCAGTGATTTGTGTCTCATTGTCCGCCACTAATAATTCTCTCTCAGTAAGAATTGCGTGTTCATTTGATTCCTTACACATACAGTTTATTAGAACAATGTAACACGTCACTTATTCTCACGCACGCTAGATTGTGACATTAATAACATACATACCATTCATCCCTAGCAGTTTATTTATTGCACATTTGGTTCATATTACACTGTTTATATAATTATAGCCAATTAGTTACAACTAAACAATAATTAAGTGTAACTGGTTCATTAAACCTACGAGAAACTTTCTTTGTTGTGTGTTGAGACTTGTGAGTGTATAATATTCCAGGCTATTATTATGCAGAATTATTTTGTTAACTCGGGCAGTCTATATGTAATAGGGTTAAACTATGAAGTTTAACTGTATGAAGCGGATTGTGCTCTGAGTTGCTAGCTTTTGCTGAATTCCTTGCGTACATGATTGTGGGTGAAATGCATATTAAAAGTAGGCAAAATCGTTTTAGTTGTAACTAACACACTGATTTGCATATGGAAGTTGTAATGATTTTAGAATGCCGTGTAGGAAAAGTTTTATTGAGATCAACCTAAACCTCGTCAACCTACACTCTATGGTCTATGGGTTTGGAATTTCCTTTACCCGCATTTACGACTCTCTTAGTTTTATTAGTATTTACCAGTTGTTAATCGTGCACACAAGTCCTTCATAAACCTTCCTCCTTACAAAATGAAAAATTTTACAATCCTACTGTATTTTTCAAAATTAATAGTTACAGTTATTTTACTCGGTTTTTTAACAACGGGTTTTGCCAATGTGACAATACATAATAATAGTGCTTCAACTGTTATTACGCCACCCAAAGGTCGCTCGACCAATCTTCGTGTTCTTGAGAAGAAATTGAAGGATACACTTTTAACCGGAAAATACGACAAAGAAATTCGTCCTGGAGGTGGCCCAAATGGCTCCGACCCTACGGAAGTCATCATGAACTTAAATTTGAGATCAATTGGCAACATTGATGATTTCCAAATGGAATTCAGCATGCAACTGACAATGAGAGAAGAATGGCAAGACCCAAGACTCAAGTTTTACGATTTGGAAGGAGCTGACGAATTAAAATACATCACAATTTCCGACACAAGTCAAGTGTGGATGCCGGATGTATTTTTCGTGAATGAAAAAGAAGGAAGAGTTCACAATCTCATTAAACCGAATGCCTACATTAGAATTACTCCTGAAGGAAGATTATTTTTTTCGGTTCGAATTTCGCTGACATTATCTTGTCCGATGGATTTAATGCTTTTTCCAATGGACAGTCAAAAGTGTGCTATACAAATTGCAAGTTATGGATTCAAAACCGACGATTTAATTTTTAAATGGAAATCAAAGGATCCAGTGCAAATTCCAGATCCATCCCTCCCTCGATTTACCCTGGAGCATGTTCACACTGATACTTTAGAACGGACTACCAGCAGGGGAAGTTACAGCAGTCTCTTGGCGAATTTGCATTTGTCCAGGAATTTTTCTTATTATTTGATCCAGATGTACATTCCATGTATAATGCTCGTCATTGTTTCATGGATGTCATTTTACTTGGACGAAAATGCGGTGCCTGCAAGAACTGCTTTGGGAATCACAACTCTTTTGACAATGGCAACTCAAGCTGCGTCAATGAAAACTCAATCAGCCGCTGTGTCTTATACAAAGGCGATGGACGTTTGGTCAACAACGTGTTTGGCCTTTGTTTTTTGCGCACTTCTGGAATTTGCGGTGGTGGATTATTGTCGAAGATACGACAAACGAAAAGACCCAGCTATTGGGGAGGATGAAACTTCCATGTGTTTTCCGAGAATCAAACGTTCCTCAAAAAGAGTCGATGTCATTTCAAGGATTCTTTTTCCAGCGATGTTTGTGACCTTTAATATCGTTTACTGGACATACTACCTCTCGCAGAAATATACTCAAGGATTGTAAAAGCCCTCCGGACACTGGATTGCAAAAACAATGTAAGTTAAAACAAAGTGAATAATTTTCTTGCTTTTGTAAAACTTATTAAATTAGAACACAGCTAGGTATTCTAGTTTTTTTTAAATTGTTTCGTTGTGATTAATGCATATTCCTATTTAAAATATTCCATACTTCTTTCAGGTGTTCTGGATGCAGGGCTTCTTATTAGAGGATAACAACAATTTATCCAATATTATTATTTATGAATAAAATATTAATATGTGATCTCGTTTAACCCGGGTGTGTGTTGGGGTATCAGGGTTGAAGTTTCTCGACAATTACTTTATGCCATGAAAAATGCACCGCACACTCTGCGAACTTTTATATACAAATCTTTATATAACTATCATTGTTCTATAAATTATTCCTTCAATATTCATATTAATCTGATTATTAATATTTAAAAAGTAATCTGAGTATGGTATATTTTATTATATACCTTATTCAGATTACGAGCAATATAAGGTAATCCAAACCTATTAATGTAAATCATTTCAATAAGCTTTGGTATAACATTGTTAATAAAGTTTGAGTGTGAAATTCGAAAAAGAATGAGAACAGTAAGCAGTAATACACGCATTTATTTTTATCACAGTAAGTATTGCATTAGGTACGAACAGGGAACAAAAAAGGCAAAAAAGGTTACATTTTTTAGCTAAACAAGGTTGCCATTTTTAAAAAAAGGAAGCCTTTGCAGCAGGGGTAGGAAAAAAGGAATTTTGCTTTTATACCTTTCAAAGACAGACAGAGCCAAATTTTGGCTGAAACAGATATAAAAAAGGTGTAAAAAGAAGTAAAAAAGCAAAAAAAGCATTGCTATTTGCCTTTTTAGTTCCCTGGGTACGAACAGCGTTTCAATGCAAATTCATTCATCATTGGGCAACCCACCGATAAATTACAACCTGGTGTGGTAGAAAAATTAAGTATACTACTAAGATTTTGCAGTGGGTGACAGTTATTTTCAATTAATTATAAATAAATAACCTTTATAACGGTTAATTTAAGTAGATACGTTTTAGAGCTTGGCTAAAACCTTGAGTTTGAATCTTTCAGGTCAGGCAGGCTCCTATATGTTTCCAGTTTATTTTTATTTAATTATGTCATTCTAAGTAGTCTACTCTTAAAACTAATTAATCAATACGAATTAAGGTTAACTTGACTGGAACAAATACACATGTGGTATACACCTCATCTGAATTTTACAATTGTAATTTTAGTGCTATAATTCACAGCTTCGTCACTTACTTACAAAGTGAGATTACAATGAACATGACAAATATATTTTTCATGTGAGGTCGTGAGACAGAATATTTGTCACAGACGAAATACCGAGGTGCTAATTTATTTTTATTTTCTCTAGGAATTTTTACTGAAACGTTTCATGAAAATTTAATACATAGAATTTGATTCCAAATAATTTTCAAATCTTTTTTTTTGTTTACAGTAAAATAGCTTTGAACACACACTTCAATACCAAGAGAAACATTGGGTTTATACCTTGTGTTGGAAATTAACATACACCTCGACCCAGTCCAGAGAAAACTAAGCCACTATTAAAATAATAAATCACTTTTGTATAACACTTTATCATTGTCCCATTTCTACACACATGTTTTGACAAAATTGTAGTACATGTACTTTGTAGTACTCATGAATTAAACTGAAGAAACACTTATGACTCATGTAGCTCGAGCTTAGAAATATAGACAGCAATAAATTAGAGTTGATGGGCCACGTTTTCGTCAAAATTAATGTGGTGTGAGTGAGTTTGAACGACATATGACGACTTGTGAATGAGAATAGGGCATTGGCCTTGGATTCCTCCCAAGTCGTCGGTAGACCTCGTCCTCCTTGCACTGCGTTGTTCTCAATGAACAATCAACTGTTTGATAATAGCTAAAAACATGTGTACTAAATGTAAGTATTACGCATCATGTACCTAAATCAGGTGTATTTGTCATTACTTAGTAATATTAACGTCTATATAGCGCTTTGTCATTACCGCAGTACCTTAATTTTATTAAATTATTTTTGAAAAGATTTACTTTTAATTTATAAATCTAGGTCTATATCTCCGAATTAGGTTGTGAAGGCAGCTGAATATCTAATAAAAATAAAGCACTCAATATTTTTTTAATCATTGACAAGGCACAGATGTCACAATCATAAACGACACTTCTGTGGCATAGAAAATAATCTTGCAACAGAAGAGTTAGGATAATTGATGCTTTTTGCGTGTCTCTATCAAGGCCGTATTTAGGATTCCATTTCGGCAGGGGTAAAATACCAGCTTAGTGCAAGAAAGTGTCAGCGAAAAATTTGAACTATTTAAGACCGAAACCGATTTAAAATTCATCAAGTTAACGCGTAGCGCGATATATTTTGCTATATTATGCACTTTTTTGGTGAAATAACCTATTTTTTCCGATTTCGGGGTGGATAATTGTCCCCTTTGCCCCTAAATACAGCCTTGATCTCTTTTAAGCCTCTCAGTCAGGGTTTAATATTATATACATTTCCTCTGGGATTAGTAGGTTTGTAGTTTGTCGTGTCACTTGAAAAAAAAACCTCGAAAAATCTCATGAAAAAACTTACACCATGTGGCTGGGAATTCTAATAATATTGAAAAACCGGCAGTAAAATAATTAACAGATTTCAGTAGCTCCGGTCGTGGCATAATTTTTTGCTAAAAATCAACGACGTAAAAGTAGCAATAAAATAAATAGGATTAGTAGTTTGATACAGCTGAGCATTTATTAGAAATGCCTGGAATTCTCATTAGTACCGCATCATGAAAATCCGCAGTGTAATTCCGCATCTTTGAATTGAAAGCTTGTTATTATAGGTACCTATACCATTATACACACGGAAATTCGTCACACCCATATCGTGTAGGTATTTTCTTTAGAAGCCAAGAAATACATCGACATTACTGTAATAGTAATACAGTCTCATTTGAGTTTCTTATCTTTAAAGTCTTTTGCATTGCATGACATTATATATACCGCACCGTTCATATATGCATGCATACATAATAATATAGCTGTTCCAAACCAAAGGTAAATCTATTTTTACTGTTTATTTGCTAACCCCATTGAATCAATGCGAAATTCCAGACTGACGACTTGTTGTTAGTCCCACAGGGCAAACTATGCATTAAGCAATGAAAGCAACAAGGCGAAATTATACTGTTGTGGGCTGGGCTGTGGAAGCTTACAATTAAGGTTTGTGTGCGTTCTTCGATCTGTCTATTATTATGCATTATATTATAACTGTAGTGAGAAATCAGGCTAAATGTAAGTAACTTAACTTTCCATTCTGCCCGCCTGAGAGAATACCTACGCACAATAACCTGCTTCGTATTATGTAAGCTTTCTTCTTGTAAGCTGTATTACCTATGTAACTTTGTAATCATTTATTTAAGAATCCACGATGCCTAATTTACGTTTTTAGAGATTAAATTATTTCTCTTAAACAGAGAATTAATTCAAAATTTGGGTTATATACTTTTGTAGCTAAATACTTAATTCTTCAAAATGCATTTTCAGTTTTTGGAAAAAATTAAAACTGTAATGTAAAAATCCAACTCAAAGTGTTGAAGGTTTTTGAAAAATGATAAATTATTATGAAATTGCAAGATCAAGTATTTAGTATAGAAACCGAATTTTAAATTTATTCACGTTCAAGAAAAATAATTTAATATGTAAAAAAAGTTAAATCGTGGACTATTAAATTACTATAAAATTTCTTCATTCATTCATTGTGGTATACATTTTGAGATATACTTTTTAAACTCACATTCTCACAAAAATCACACACTCTCACAAAAATCTTAAAATGTAGAAATGCGATTCAACTGCAGAAATGCAATCGAACATTTCTACAGTTGAATCGCATTTCTACAGTTTAAAATTTTTCAAAAAACTGAAAGTACATTATGAAAGACCAATTATCTAGCTACAATAATATGAAGCCAGAATTTTGATTTTATTCTCCAGTCAAGAGAAATAATTTAATTCGTTCAAAAAAGGCCATATGGTAGACACGGCCCTTAATACAACTTTTAAAAATCGTACAAATCACAGAAAAAATATTTCTGCGTTTTCATACCTCAAATAGCAATGTACGCTAAGCTGGAAAAAGTTTGGTAATATACTTTTTCTGATATTATGGACGTCAGATTGCATGTCAGTTGTATACCATGATCATTCATGATTAAACATCGATGTTAGTTAGGTTGAATGACATTATTTAATTTCATTGTGTATGCAATCAATTAGTTAGAGAAGACTTCAGACTTGATTCATTGCATATTTAGCGATCCTTACAGTGCAAAGTACCTACTAGTACTCTATAATTATGAAAATGAGTTATACCTATAATATATTATAGTCAAATGAAAATAGCGTGTGTGTTACTCTGATTTCCTCATGTCCTACTTATTTACTAGTTTACTAGTAGAAGTTGAGTGGGACAGTCTGAATGTGTCATTCTTACACACGCACTTATTTCCACATTGTTTTATTATAATTGGCTTGAAAATAATTGCTTGTTTCACGCAATTGGCTAATATTAGAGTGGTGCTTGATTTTTTTGTAATTAGCCGTAGTAATAGACGACGATGTCAATCATGTGTAGGAAACAACATTAATTTTGATATGTTCGCACTCATCACTACACACAATGAGTTTTCAGATTCAGCAAATGAATTTGAACTCGGGCAGGCAAAACGTAAACTGTTGTGTTAGGCGTAGCGTAGTAGCATGTCATGCGGTTGGCTAGTTTTGCTGAATTTCTTAGGTAATTGCAGTTGAAATGTTTATTTATGCAAAAGGAGTCTTCGGTCTTGGCACAGTACTCTGCAACTGGTATTTAGAACGTGTGTACACTCCCTGCACTCCCTAATACTCCCTATTATCACAAAGTGCCGTGATATCAAAGTGACAGATTCAGAATGACTTTTACTTCGCCTTGCACCACTGTCAGTAGTTTCTTATCGTTAATCCTGTAAACACGCTTTTCTCTTTCAACTCTCCCGTGCAAAATGCAGAATTTTTGTAGAATTTTTTCTTATTTTTCTATATTATTATATTTATTCCTCCTAAGTTCATTAACAATCATAGAAACTCATAGTCAAACTCAAGCCACAAATATTGCCAGCATCAGTGGTGTTCCTTCTAAGGGTCGCTCAACAAATATTCGTGTACTTGAAAAGAAAATCAAAGAAAAACTCTTTTCCGGGAAATATGACAAAGAAATTCGTCCTGGAGGTGGCCCCAATGGAGCTGATCCGACGGAAGTGACTGTAAGTCTTCTTGTACGATCGATGGGAAATATTGACGATTTCAAAATGGAGTACACCGTACAACTCACAATGAGAGAACAATGGCTTGATCCCCGACTGAGATTTACGGATTCGGAAGGAGCAGCGGATATAAAGTACATCACAATCACCGACACGTCAATTGTTTGGATGCCCGATATATTTTTCCTGAATGAAAAAGAAGGGAGATTCCACAACATCATAAAACCGAACACTTACATTCGAATTACACCCGAGGGACTTGTAATGTATTCAATTCGAGTTTCTTTGGTTTTGTCCTGCCCGATGTACTTGGCTTTGTTTCCCATGGACACTCAGACATGTTCTATGACAATGGCAAGCTACGGATGGACAACGGACGATTTGATTTTCCGGTGGAAAATAGAAGATCCTGTGGAAAGGGGGAATATCTCATTGCCCCGATTTTCCCTGGAATCAATTAACGCCTATTCGTGTGATAGAACGACCTCAAGTGGAAGTTACAGTTGTCTCAGAGCGGATTTGTACTTAATTCGCAATTTCTCGTATTATTTGGTTCAGATGTATGTTCCGTGTGTGATGCTCGTCATTGTTTCTTGGATCTCCTTTTATTTGGATGAAAATGCCATTCCTGCAAGAACAGCTTTGGGAATTACGACTCTATTGACAATGGCAACACAAGCTGCTTCCATGAAATCTCAATCAGCTGCCGTGTCCTATACAAAGGCAATGGATGTTTGGTCAACTACTTGTCTCGCCTTTGTTTTCGCCGCATTGATGGAATTTGCAGTTGTGGATTATTGTCGAAGATACGATAAAAGAAAAGTTGTCGAAGGAATGGAACCAAGATCGTGGTGTTTCCCAGGAATCAAACGTGCGTCCAAAAAGGTCGATGTCACATCCAGAATTCTTTTCCCAACGCTGTTCATCATATTCAATATTTGTTACTGGAGTTATTATCTCACGCAAAACTGAATATTCATACACCCAATTAAGATTAAGATGTAAGTATGCATGCGAAGTATAATTTTATCAAACTGTGGTCTTGCTTGTATTATATGTTCATGTATTTCCATTAAAAGTATTCATTTCAATTAAAATATATTTATTCCAGACTTCTTAAAATGACTTAACTTGATTGGATCAAAATTGATACTAAAGCCGAATAAAAATACATTTCACGGATTTCAAATGATTACTATGATTTATATATTATTCAAATTCAAACAGTTTTAATAAAGAATAATTTCAAAACTTCTGTATTTTTCTTTTATTCTCGATATCTGAAGTAAATCAAAGGAGAAATAATATTTTATGAAAATTTTATGAAATATGAAAAAAAGAACACACTTTCAATGTTAAAACACGCATTTGATTATAATGCGACATTTGATTCACAAGAATCGCATAAAATTAATTGCCTGTCATAAATCTATTTTAAGGTCAAATACATGAAAATTTGATTTTGAAATATATTTGCAAAACGAATCCTTCAGTTCTGACTGTAGTGTAACATAATGAAATATAGGTACCTCTACCTATGTAAACTACAGACTATGCATATAATATTCTTTTATTCCAAACTGTAATGTAATAACATTTGGAGAGTGGTTAAGAACTTTCATACATTTGTAACATAGGGTGAGTGGTGGGTATGTCCTTGTGCTGCTATAACCAGGCATTAGGCATATAGCACGATAACAGCCACATAATATACTCTGCACTGCACAATGGAGCCGATTTAGAAAATTGGGACATGTGGTTTTTTGACGTGCTACGCACTAAATACAATGAACAAACATACTGTATAGTCATTTTCTGAATTGTGAATTTCGATAAATGAAAGAACGTCGAAATCAAAAAAATCCATACTTTAGTATAAAGTGTTAAAGTCAATTGATCGGTCGATCGATCGATATGACTAACTAATTTGTATTTATTATTATTTAAGAAGATAATGTATAATAACATCGGTCGTTACCAAGGATCAAAACCAGCCAGGATCTATCTCAAGAAAATGGGA